>JAODPA010005462.1:0-13920 GCA_025585075.1 Nepenthes mirabilis | reverse complement strand
AATTAAATTTATGCTCATTATTTTTTATTTTATTCGTTTATTTTTTTATCTCAATGATAACACAAACCATTAGCATTTCGTACGCTAATTTTGACGTCAATTTTTGTTATATTATGAAAAATATTTTAAAAAATAATAAAAAAAGTGTCTGCCGCCCCCAGCCGGGAAATCATTTTCTCTGAAATATGGGACGGACGATAAGGAATAAGTTGGATTGTGATCATCGACTGCTCCTTTTCCTGCTTTGTCTCATTCAGATTTATTCAATTTTCAGATTCGAAGAGAACTAGTATAGATTCATCCTCGCTTTCACTCGTCCGTCTTCTTCTCCATCCCCCTGTTATTTGTGTGGAAATTATCGAAGATTGGAAAGAGTAATTTGGTATTGATAGTTGTGAAGAGATTAATCTAGCTCTTGAATTGACGAGAGGACATGAAATTCGGGAAAGAGTTTAGGACCCACTTGGAGGAAAGCCTACCAGGATGGAGAGACAAGTTCCTTTGCTACAAACCTCTGAAGAAGCTTATCAAGCACTGTCCTAATACCGCTGCGTCTGTTGACGATGATGCAGGCTCTAATCGTTATTTACAGCCTGTGGAGAACGACGGTAGTGGTGGCGGCGCCTCCGTTACGACCGCCGCCGTTGGGCTTGAGCCGAATCAGGGTAATCCAAGGGCGAGAACGACCTCGTTGGTGGAGTTCCAACAATGGTTTGTGAGGCTTATTAATGATGAGCTTGAAAAATTCAATGATTTTTATGTGGAGAAAGAGGAGGAGTTCATCATCCGTTTTCAGGTTCTCCTTCCCTCCCTAAAATTGGATTTATTTTTCTTTTTCTTCGCTGGGATGTTGCCTTTGATTTCCTTTTTTCGCTGTTGATCTTGGAATGTTTGAGAAATAGGTCACAGTTTTGTTTCTCTGCAGTTTCTTATTTTGTGAAGTAGAATTGTGATGGCAAGGGGTGGAGAATTCAACATTTGAGAGTGTATTTTGTTTGGAAATGTTGCTCTTATGGATCGAATAAGGATATGTGGAAATTTCTTCGTTCCTTATTTTGCTTTATTAATCTGTATCAAAACGACTTGCTTTAATGAATTCGATTACTACCTGAAAGTGTAAAGTAATCGAATTGCACCAAAGTGATAAGATAAGATAAACAAGGATAATATCCATAAATATTTAGATATTGTAGCTATAGAAAATAATACCGAGAGAAGAATGCTTAAGATGGTTTAATTACTAGGTCATAGGAATTACACGTGAGAGAATGAAAATTAGTTATAGTTAGAGGATGGACTAAGAAAAATTTCGATTGATGTGATAAAATGTTATCTAAAACTACTTTTACTTTCGGAATATTGTACTAAATTGAGTACAATAATGAAAATGAATTCATATAGTTAACCTTATGTAGTGGGATATAAGCTTGGTTGTTTTATTGCTGCCAGAACGTGTAGATTTGACCATTGGCATTAGGCCATGCGGCAGTGATAGGAAATCGACTGTGTGATGGTGGTGAAGTATTATGTTAGAGCAGCTTCATTTGAAGTGAATACAAAGAAAATTTTCTTAAACAGTTTGGATTTGTGTTGACGAGATCGACAAACTGTGATAGTTTATAAGAGTTAGGAAAAGTTAGCTGGAGTAGGAGTCTTGAATATCTGGTACATATTTGTTACATGGGGAACTAAAATCTGAAGCAGAAGTTGTAGTGGTTATTGTATTGATGGGGAGTGGGATTAAATTCTGTTCATTGGATAGGAAATTAAACTAGAGATAATCATGTTCTCTTAATTGAAATCGGAAGGCTATCATTCTTTAACTGAACAATAGGAACAGAAATCAGCCATTCCATTTCCAATTCATTGGTCTGATTTAGCAGAACTAAATGGACATGAGCTTTGGCAATGAGCATAAACGATTTGTATGATAGGATTTGACTCTTGATGCTTTTCAATAGACTACCTTCTACCCAAGTGAAAGACTCTCTCTCCCTCTCTATTTCTTGCTCTAGTTGTTTTGAGACTCCATTTTTCCTTCCCACGTTTTGTTTTCTTGACTCGTCCAGTCTGGATGAAGTGTTGGGAAAGATTACAAGAGGGAAAAAATTTTTTCTTCGTTAAAATAGTGATCTTCTTTGTCCCCCTTCCTCCTTTTCTAGTTATGCCACTCTATCCAAGTTCTATGCGGAGTCCATTTAGTAGAGAATAAAACCTTTGTTGATGTCAATTTTGAAGATTACGTATGAATGTATAGGGAAAAGGCCAACAAATGTTATTCCTTCCTTTCTGTTTTCTTTCCTTTTGAGGTTAGTGGGATAGTATTTTTTTTTCAACTGAAAAATGTATACTTGTAACCCGGGCATATGCAGGATTACTGATCAATCCAGTCTATGTAATTATCGGATCCACACCTACAACTCCTTTAAATAGGCCATACCTTCCATAAGACTTCGTGTATGTTTGAAGTTCATTATAACTTGGCTAACAGACCAAGATCAATAACCTGAGCTCAACAACCACGTTACTTTTTCCAGAGAGGGATATTTATGATCAAACTACCATACGAAAAGGGATAGCAAAAGGAGCCCTAAAAATTCACTTTGTGTTAGCTAAAAAGGGGATACAACCGTGGTAGTTTCTCCAGATTTCATGGAATGATGCTACTTCTAACATGAAGAGGCAGCAAAAAGCACTCTCTTATTGCATTAAATATTTTGTAACTTCATTTCTTCTGAGTAGCTAGGGCGGTGGCATCTATGTGACCTCTTATTGCATTGAGATATTGTATAGTTCTTTCCCACCCTGTAAAATCTGCAGAGGCAACAATATTAGATCTATTGACCATTGCTCCGTGTCTGCCTTTCCCTGCACTCTGATAATAGCAAACCAAAACAGGCCAATTAAAGGGTCAGATTTATAGTCTTGTGTTGTAATATAGAGAGGTTATTTTTGTGGTTTGAATCTGTGATTTATAGGCCACAATGGAGCAATCTTCTCATTGTACCAAGTGTCACGTCTTAGTACCCAATTGTCTTATAGTAATTAATGTGGTTATCTCATTAACAAGTAATAAGTCCAAATTAACAAGAGACGTGAATTTTATGTCGATATCACAACCGATCCAAATAAATATTCATTAATAAATCTAACCATATGACCTAAACGATGCCACACTCAAAAGTGGTTTTGAAATTCCGACTATACTAAGACATCAAATTATACGTAAGGAGATATGTTTAAACAATATAAATTAGAGTTAACACATCCACGTCATCATATTATCTTCTATACAACCCATTGTTTGGAAAACATAAACATTACGCTACTATTTGGAAGCTAAATACAACATTATATTCTAATGAAATCCTAACTAATTTCTTCTTAAATTTGCTCTTCTTTGAAATCCTCACTTGCACATACCCGAGCCGCTAATTTGAAGGGGGTTAGCAAAAAACAAAAGTAGGAGTGAGTCGAAAGCTTAGCAAGGTATATAATTTACATAATTTAATATACAATTTGCATTAAAACAAGCCGGAAGGGCAGTAGATTAAATTCAGATGCAATGTCGTGAGTTTTCATAGAAAATATGCACAGCTTTTAAATTCCTCTTTTTCATGTCTAATCAAAATGTGCTTGGTAACTTTATGTTCAAACATGCGATTCTTATAGACTAAGGGCTAATAGGGCTTTACCGACTAAGGCGCAGATAATCGAAACCCGAATTATATTTATTTCCACACAGCCAAAGGTTTTACGCTGTTATTCAAAAACTGTAGGTGGGTCGTCATACATATCATCCTATAGACAGGGCTGAACGCCAATTTTACCCGTGGATGATAAGTTCGAACCTTAATCACCACTATAATATATTAAGANTAAATAAAATTGTAGAAAAATTAGTAAAAATCAGTAATATTGTGAAATTTTAACACTTCATTTCAAATAACATGCTTGCAGGGACAATTTATGAAATTCTAGAGCATGCAGGACATATACTTAGTAAATTTAAACATGCCGGAACATTATGTATGAATTTAAAGTATACATGAGTTATTTAACTATGAATTCCACACATGCATGAACATAATTGTAGAAATTAACTTGACAATACTAAGTGTATAAAATTGAAAATATGGATTTCATGAAAATTGTAAGGAATGGGAATAAGAATTCATGTAAATAAAGTACCATCATTTTAGCTACAAAAATATATCATGCATAAGTATTCGGAATTATAAAGGCTCAAGAAGTGGAAGAAATTAGCAATAAAGGAAATGAGAGTTTGGAATGCACTTGCCTTAATTTTAAATTATCAAAATCTTGCTTTGATTCACTTGAATTTGGCTTGTCTAGATTTTTCTCTCCTTTTCTCTTTCTTCTCCTCTCTCAAAAGCAAGCAGAAAATGATTAAAAATCAGTCGGACATGACTTATATAACAAAATAGTATACAAGCATGCATCGAGTGCATGTCAAGCGCCGTGACCAAACATGGCGGCGCAAGAGCATTGCTTCGGGCTAGCATCAGGTGCTGGCGTTCTACCTCAGCGTACTTAAGCATCTATTGAGCGTGAATACATTGGAAAGCGTGTTTGAGCTCCATTTAGGTGTCCGTCAAGTGCTGCCTGTTTGCCCAGAGGATGTATGTGCATGTGTTAGGTGCCTGTCAAACACTCATCAACTTGATGTGGCTTGGTCCAAAAATTTGACTTTGACCCAAATTTATTCCTTTGACCTAAACTTGTTTTTCCTTAATTTAAGTAATCATGATTAAATTTGAAATTCGAAACTCATTCTTTACACCAAGACTCATTATCTTACGGTCTTGGAGAATTCGCATTGAAAAAACAGTATGATATCTGCTTCCTCCCAACATAGTATATAAAATAGTTTGGATTATTTGCCATTTGCACTACCCTTCTTTGGCAAGGAGTTTGTTACGTGCCACAAGACACAGCATAAATGGAGTCTTTAGTACATTATAGCTACCCTGCATCAGATTCTTCCACTCACTGCATCATTCACTATGCTGCTGCTTCAGTTGCTCATATGCATTCAATAGAGTTCCTGACCTGTAGTTAGCATTAACTGACAATAGGTTACTTGGAGATATATTCCTGAAATCAATAGTCATATTCCAAAGCCAGGACTGTGCAATACTTGCTTGTCGCTTTCTAAAGTCACCTCATTTTTTCGACGATAGGTTGAATTCTGGATATATGCTACCCATAATATGCCATCTTTGTGTGCAATCTTCCATTTGTATTTATATACAGAAGCTGTTCTTCGCCTTGCGTGTTTTTTTGAATCCTCTGTTCTGTTGTTATTTGTGACTGCAATTTGATTGATTGGAATATTTCATTCAGGAGACTTCACATTAAGACAAGAACATCTACTTAGAAATTGCAATCTCATGAGTTATCAACCTCAGTGGTCAATCTGGTGTAGTCACTGTTAATTTGAGGAAAGTATTGACAAGGAATTGATTGTGTTAGAGTCAGATTAATGATGATTTAACATGTCAGATAATTTAAGTATTGAACTCTGAAATTTGATCCCCATTTCTCCGTGGATACTCCAATCGGTGACCATATCAGAATCTGGTCAATGATATGCATGGTTGCCAGCTTATTTATCCCTTTTGCTTTCTTTTTTCATGTTCTATGAATATATATGTGAATAATCAACCAAAGTAAATATGTGCACGAATAGTTTTGGATTGAACCAGAACTCCTTTCCTATTTTCATGTTCTATCTACATTATAATTCCATCCCTAACATCTGTAAGTATCGGAGGAACTTATACATTTGCTTGGATGCTACATTGTCATTTTGAAGACATTTCAAGATGTCTAGGACTAGGAAGAATATAGGTTGAGGTAGCAAGATGAATGAATGTCAATGTCAACAAAACCGTAAGTTTCACTACATGATGCCCATTATTTGGATCCTCTTCCATTATGCCCCCAACTCTATGCAATATCCTCTGAAAACTGAGTTCTGTCAAAGCCACTTTAATTGTGAAGTACTAAGCTTCAAATCAGGGAATAAACTGATATACGAAGAAAATAAGTAATTCTTGAAAGAGTTAATGCATAAGCATGTCAAGTGCACATGTGCCCTTGAATTCGTGTCACTCAGCATGGGATGAATGCACAATTAGTTTGAAGGTTTCTTCTTGTTTGCTTTTGTACAAACATATTGCCACATTTTAATGGATAGGTAAGAGAAGTAGCATTTTAATGGAGGCCACGGGGCATCACCCAAACACATAAAAGGAAATTGTGTACAAGGAGATAAAAAATTTGTAAATTCCATCAACAGATGATGGTTAGAAGGATAAAAACAGTTAACCTAATGGAATCAAAGCTTAATTGACTCGTCCGCACATAAGGGCTGTAAACAATCAAGATTCTGAGAAGCTGCCTTGTTCTTGTCAGACCAAATGAAGAGCGAAATAGTTGCTGAAATTCCGACCCAAATGTTTTATTTCTTGCTGGAACTGCAAAACCATTTCAAGAGACTTATTGGTAAGGAATTCACCTGCAATGTGTAGAGATGGAACCTAAATATCTAATTTTGTCATGGGTAGGGATAAAGAGCCGCAAATGCATGAGGCTTTAACACTGCAGAGTCTATGGCATTGAGACATGCATGAGTTCCCATACACTACAAACACAATAGAAGGTCGCTTTAATTCACTAATGTGAAAATAAAATGGTTAGGCTGTTGTGATCATCTTTCCTCTCTTTCTACTGGTGCTGCTATTGTTTAGCAAGGTGCTACCTAGTTGTCAATTGATTGTTTCATGTTGCGTCAGATATAGCAAAAAGGGTGGCCAAGGAATGAGGATTGTTGTGATGGATAATGGAAATGACATGAAACAAATGAAAGCTGGTGTGGATTGCATAAAATTTTTGGTTGACGAGTGGTCTTTGAGGTTTTAATTCTCCTTGCATAATCATCCTGTAAACTTTGAATAAAATGCTTGTGGGATGCCGTGAAGAATTGAAACATAAAATGCTATCTTAACACATAAAGTCCTTAGCTCTATATTGTGTACCTGGGAGTGCATTTGAAGAATTGCCTTATGGTATTGTAGGCAAACCATGGTATCATGCGTACATTTTGGTGTAATTGTGGAAATACTTTGTATATAAGGACCTAAGAGGTGTATTACTGGTGATTAGTTCTCAATATTGTTGACCTTGTTGAAAGACCCGTTTATTAATATTATGGGCTGTAGGCTGCCTGGGACATCAATGTAAAGTGCTTGGATTCCTAAAAAAGCTACACTTAGTTCCATGTGTCATCTTTTATTTTTATTTTTTTCAGATGGGAGGAGAGTATTCTTGAAAAGATTTTGATTAAACCAAACCAAACTAACCCTTTTGTACTAACGGTAGTGTCCTTACAGATTCTTCTCCTCTATTCAACTATGTTGTAGGATGTGTCTCTTCTAATTTAAATGGCCGAGACCATACTTGCTAGTTTCCTTTATGCTTTTCTTCTATCTTTATCTGCATATTCTATAATGTGTTTTTTTCCAAGCCCTAAAATTTCCTAAAAAGTGCATTACCACTTTTCGCTGCACATGACCAAACTACTTTAAACACATTTTTCACATTTTTTTATGGATGCTATGATGACAATCTCCTATCAAACATAATTTTGAATCAATTTTTTTCTTATATGACCAAGATATCAGCCGATATGTATCGATTCCATGACTCCCCAATGCCAATATTTTTCAATACCGTGATAATATCATGATATGTTTTTATATCGACTGATACAATCAATATATTGGTTGATATTTTTCTGATATAGAAGCTGACATAACTGATATATTGAATGATGCGGACCTATTAATTTATAATTTTTAAATTTTTTTCTCCAATATGTTCGATATCGATACGTATTATCCGATGTATCTGATACTAAAATGATCGTGACTAATACTGATACCGATATTATCATCTACAATGACTACACATTCATCTCAACATTTTCCAATATGCTTCTCTTTTTTTACACATTGATATTTTATTGCATAATACTTCTCTTGTACAGCATGGTTGGCCTAACAGCCAAAGTTATGGTGTTTTCCTTTAAGTTTGCTCACACAGGACCTATGAAGCACTGATTCACCTATCTAACGTGCTTTAATGCAATTAATAATAGCCTCGTTGATGGCCCCATCTTTCTGGACCTTGGATCCAAGATATTTTTAAATATCTGTTTGCTAGTCCTTTAATCTCTACTCTCAACTACCCACTATCTTTTTCTCTGCTATTGTTAAACTTGCATTTCCTTTCTCTGTTCTACTAATTAAAAAACTTTTGGCTTCCAAATCTCTCTCAATTTTTTTTTAATGTCCTCTCTTCTGTCATCCACCAAAACTATATCATTTGCAAAAGGCATGCACCAATGCATAACATCTTGAACGCATTTGATCAAGTCATCCATATCAGAAGCAAGTAGATTCAGGCTTAAAGCTGATCTATGGTGTAAGCCAATTGTAATTACACAAACCTGGGTCCTCTATGCGTGCTTACGCGAGTCATTGCTGTGTTATTTATATTTTTTGTAAGTTGGATGGAGGTGAAGAAAAATTCCTTTTTTTCACAAAATTCTCCAAAATGCATTTCTTGACATAACAGATATCTGGCATGAATACAGTTTGGTTAGTTGATACATTCATGCCTTGGCCTCACTTCGATCATTCTTCCTCCTAACCTTCTCTTATGGCTCATCAACTTAAGCCCTCTGTTGTTGTGTGTACCAATGTGCTCTTCTTTCAATGTTCCTTATCTTTTTGCTACTCGGTGTTTTGTTGAATAATCTTGTCAATCACTGAATTCCTGCTTCCTTGTATATTTCCAAGCCTCTATTGGGACTCACTCTAGTCCAATGCTTCTTTTACTTCCTCTATTTGATCCATGGATAGCATGAGCTATTTAAATTTACCTATGATTCATTGATTGTAATTTATCTTAAGTGATTGTCAAAGAACTCCTATTTGATTATGGAAAAGACAGTAGAATATTCCTCTTCTTTGCATGTAATGCTATAACGCTTTCAAAGCATTATGGTGTTCTCCATATCTCTAATAAAAATGTTGCAGGAATATCATTTCCATTTCTGTTTGATATCCTTGTCCGTGATATCTTCACTTGGTTGAAAGTCTTTATTCCCATATATCTTGCTGTAGTTGGTTTAAAGATATCTTGTTCTCCCTCATTTTTGTTCAGTTGTTTTTTCAGTCCTGTTTATCTTGTTCTCCCTCATTTTTGTTCAGTTGTTTTTCCAGTCCTCTTACACTTTGGACCTCACTTCACTTACAATCATCTTTGCCGCTTTTATATCACATATATGCAGGTCTTAATTCCCGTCATTTATATAATGTCTTCTAACAATCTTTCTTAGCTTTTACTTTCTCCTAGGCCTCTTGTGATCATCTCTATGCTTATTTTATTTCAAGCTACACCCTCCTTGATTTCCCAGATATCTCGTTGGCTGCCCTTCGAATGTGATTAGCCATGACACTGTATTATCTTGTTACCACACTCTTCAAGAGCCCAAGTACCTTTATTTAGTATCCTCTCTAATAAGAGGCATTGCTTGTCACCTATTAAGTTTTACCATTTTGTTTGTAGTTGATCTACTTTACTCTCTTCCTTTCCCATTTCTTAAGATGAATATCCAAACACTCTTTTTCCTTCAGATAAAATAGTTACTATGAGCTTTGGATGAGCCAATCACTAATGAACAAATGCTTATATCTATTAATGAAAAGCGGGTTAGCCACCATAAGATCTTAACCCATAGCAAGATCCAAAATTTTCATTTATTATTCCTCTCCTCCATTCAAAGCATAGCTACAGACGCACTTGTTTATTCATTTGAATTTATCCGGTATGATTATCAAGACGGCACGTCAACTCTCTTTGGATTCTCATGGATAACTTGTTCTATTCCCCCCAAAAATTTTAGTTTCAATTGTTTACCTAACCCCACTTAGGGTGTGTATGTGCCAATGATGTTTATGGTTCGTCTCTTTTCACTATCTTAATGTCATAATTCTATCCCCACTTATCTTCATGCTCACTTTATTCTATTTAAAGTCTTTTTTCATCATTATGCAAACTCTATTTCTTGCTCTTCCGATCCTCTATAAACCATTGGCTTGCTCTCACACATACTTTGTCTCTTCATGCTATATTGATCCTTTTTCCTAATCATAGAATCCACAACTACATAGCCTACCCCTCAAAGTACCAATATTCTAAGTTTCTAGTCGAATTTCGCTATCCTGTTATCTGCACCTGTGGATGATTATTGTTAACTTCCAAATAAAATTAATTTTCCCTTTCTTTGGGAAGTGGAGATGGCAAGGAGTAGGTGAGTTCATTGGTATAGGATATAATTTAAAATATGGCGGAAGCTATTTGTTCAGGTACTTGTAAATATGGCTAGCCCTTTTTTTATTGTGTTCTTGGATACCCCATTTACTTAACTTTTTCTTTTTCTTTGTTTTTTTTTTTTTGTTTTTTGTCAACCCTTTATTTGCACTAGTTGCTGGGCACAGATTATTGGCTTTGATAGTCTCATCTTACATATTGTTTCGTCTTCTTGCTTCGCAATGAATTGCACTGACAACAAACATACAAGGCCCTTCTAATTTTCCTTGTTGCCTGAGAAAGTCCCCAAAATTGTAAAACAAAGGAGCTTGAAGGCCAGCCATTGGGGAAGAACGACGAGTGTGAGGTGAATAGTGATCATTGCATGCTCTCTTTTGTTTCTGTCTAGGGAAAAATTTTGCACTCGTGCGATTTTTCGTTCGATATGCATTGCAAAAGGGGTAAAATTGAACACTGCAGCAGCAAAAGAAATTAACACTTTCACCTAATGAGTTTAGTTGAAAAATCCTTTCCTGATATGAACAGTTACTGGACTCTATCCAAACAGCTTTGTCTTGAGTACCTTAACTGTGGTAATTCCATGCCGTTCTTAAAAACTTAAACTTGATTCTTGAAACTAAGAAATTTAAGCATCACGAAAACCTCTCGGTCTTCCAGAAATTTTGAAGATATTTGCACCTACTTCTGATATTCCTGTTCAAAAATTCTTGGCATTCAAATGGCCTAGATTGGTGAAACCATATGCAACTAGCTCTCCATAGCCTTGCTTAAAATCTTCAGTAGTATCTGCTGCTCCTCTAGCATGTCTTAACTAGCACTTTGAATTCTCGTGTTCTAATGTGCTGATCTTTGCTGTACTTTGGTTCTCTTTGACGCGAAACTTTCATAGAATCATTCTGCTGCTATGATTGCAAAACAATTTCCTCAGTGAATTTACTTTGAGTAATACTGTTTATTGTCCAGAATTATCATTTCAACATTGAAATAATTGATTTAGAAAGCCCATGGTGATGTCGAACGGATGTCAAATGATCTCTGAAGTTCTTGTTACTGTCCCTCTTTTTTTTTGATTCAGTATCTCAAACTGTTAACAGGAATTGAAGGAGAGAATCGAAAGGGTGAAGGAAAAGAGAAGCCAGGATGGTGCTCCGGCATCCACAACTGAATTCAGTGAAGAAATGATGGGCATACGTAAGGACTTTGTCACCATACATGGGGAAATGGTGCTTCTTGAAAACTATAGCTCCCTCAACTTTGCAGGTACATCGGCTGTATCATATGTCAAAGTCCTATTTGATTTCTATTTTGGTTCTTAGTGCATTGTCACCTGATGAATACTTTCACAATCTTCTGAAAATAATACAAGACTACGGCTTAATTTGGCCTTTTCAAAATATATGCAACTATCTCTCGAGTACAGCTTTATTCGTTCACAATGGGGAAAAATTAAAGTGCTTAACAATGCATCTTTAGATAACATGAACTACGAGAGCACTGCTCTCAGTATGGGGTGACGGAAGGATCATCTAACTCTAGTCTATTTTTCGTGCTTTCCTAGTTGTCCAGTTGCAATCAATAAGATAGAACAGCTCTACAAGTTCTAAAGTCAGGTAGAAACTATAGATAAAAATATCGACATCAATATCAGTATCAATCGTGATTATATTGAAATCAAACATACCATACAATACTATCGGTATTTGATATAACAAGAGAAAAAAAATTCTTAAAAATCGTAAGCTAATAGAATTGTATTGATATCACCTGATATTATCGATATGAAAATATATTACGATATTGTCACGGTATTGAGAAATATTAGCATTAGAAATCTTGATACCAATATATATCTTTATGTCAATGGTGGAAAGACATTGATATTGGGGTCTCACCATGCTATGACAAAATTATGATTTGTCACTATTTTGATAATATGTTGTAATATATTGGATAATATTTATCCCTCTCTGATCATATAAACATATGATCAGGTACAGCAGAGAGCAGTTTCATTGCTTCTTTACCATGTGCCTTCTTGATGTTGAATTTCAAGATTCTTAAACAAAATCCGTGATTTTTGGTATGAACAGGGCTAGTTAAAATACTGAAGAAGTATGATAAAAGAACAGGGGGAGTACTGCAACTTCCTTTCACACAACTTCTAGTGCATCAGCCCTTCTTCACAACCGACCCTCTGACGAGGCTAGTCCGTGAGTGTGAGGCTAACATCGAGCTTCTCTTTCCACCAGAAGAGGAAGTCGTGGAATCTATGCCTGCACCTTCTCGAGATCAGTTCCCACCCGGGAGATCGCTGCTCGGGGAAGTAACTCTCGACATATACCGAAGTACCGTTTCTGCCATGAGGACCATTCAAGGGCTGCGGACAAGCTCAACATGCAATCCATTGTCAATTGCAGCCATCTCTGCGAGCTTGGATAAGGAAGATAGTGGAGTTGTGACTGCAGAGGACTCAGCTTCAATCTCTGCACCCTTGTTGCAGGAGGAGAACCAGGACCGAGAAGATGATGCTGGTTCTTCGGCTCCTTAGGTTGGTTCTTTGTCATTTGGGGTATTAAGTTTCGTGCCGTGATTTACCATTTCTAATTGGTATGATGAGCTGAGTGCTGGGACTTGAAAAACCATTGTTGTGAATAATTGTCCATAGAGGACTATGTTTGTAGATCTTTCAGATCACTAACTTCAAAACATCAAAATGGTGAAAATAAAAAAAGAAAGGAAAGAAATCACAGGTAATTGGGCTGTTTGTAGAATCAGTCGGGGTGTAAGAGACGGTGTTTTATCCTATTGCCAATGTCAGCTCTTCAATTTTACTTATTTTTAACCCCTCAACTTAGCTAATACAAAGTTATATGATGGCACTAATATTTTCTGTTTGGTGGTTCAGTCTATGAATTTTCATAGTAACAAAGAAATCATAGGTAGTTAGCCGTTTATAAAATTGGTCGGAATATGAGAGACTGATTTACCTAATGTCGGATATTAGCTGCTTGAGTTTACTTATCTTTAATTCGTAAACTTAGTTGATATAAAGCTATATGATAGCATTCAATTTTTTTGATCTAGCAATTTGATCTAAGAAGGGGGGTAAAAAGGAATCACATGTAAAATTTACAATTTTAAGCTGCACATATAATATTTTGATTATAACTTTAGGATAGTAGCTTAGCAATATATGAGATTTTAATAAACAGAAAAAAAATAAAAATGCACCAATTCAGGTTCGTTACTTTAAATCTAAATTTTGTACAACACAACTAATAAATGAGAGGTCGGAAGATGGTGGGATTCGCTCTCTAATATATCTTCTAACACTCAAATTAAAAATATTTTTCAAATGGATAGAAAGATAGGAGGATGTGTAAAAAATGATGAATAGATGCATGTATTTGGTGAATTGAGTATACGTGAATAACTAAGCTCTGGCGATGCGCTCAGTTGGGGAGCGGCTTTGAAATGGAGAATTGACCTCCGTGG
>JAODPA010005451.1:0-13920 GCA_025585075.1 Nepenthes mirabilis | reverse complement strand
ATTACTTATCAAAAAAAGTAATTTCATTATGATATACTGTTAAATTTATATATATTTGTTCAATTAAAAAGGTCTCCAATGTGGGATTCTCGTGATAGCCTATCCTTTGCATTTCAATTTTATACTTGATATATAATTATCTTGTAGCCAATTGTAATGATGCTGAGTAGCAAGTAAATTTTCAGGCCAAATTATTAAAAAAAAACCTTACAATTTAAACTAATGATAGTGTCATTTTGATTTTAATGCAAATTTGTTACAAATACAGAAAGTTCAATTGATTCTACCGTATCCCATTTCACGGGCCAATACAAAATAGTATTATTACATATGGGTTGTATTTTAGCCATTAAAAGATTAAACTATATCAAAATTGATTATAGTGAAGACCCTATGTAGTAAAAGTATATCTAAATATTCAAAATATGTAAAAAATAAATGATCCCAGTTGAAATAGTGAAAAAATTATAATAATAATTGCTAAGAATGATAATAGAAAGATTATATTAAAATAAAATTGGTGAGGGTGATGAAAAAAAACTTAATAACTGGCCAATTACAAAGAAAAATTCTCCAAACACTTCGTGCAAGTTAAAAAAAATTTAATGAAGACAATCAATTTGCAACCATATGATATGAAAGGCTAAATATTGGTCAATTTACTCCTAATACATAAAAAAACAGCTTAAAATTTACTCCTAGAAATGGATTTGGACACTTTGACCTCTTCCATATCTTGTTTCATCCACTTTTTTAACACCACTGGAACGTTAAAACTACTCTATACTTGCTGAACTCTGAAAGCTTATAAGAGGGAATAAGTGTTCTAGAAATTTTGATAGTTTTGGTACATAAAATCTATGCTTTACAAAGCACTTAATAAAATATCATTTTCTCACAAAAGAATTACTACAATCTGACTCTTTCTTTGCTTAATGGTTTTCTTTGGATGCATAATGAACGAAGAGTGAAGTGAGAGACTAATAAAGAAGGTGAAAACCACGTTCTGAAGCCTATGAAAAAAAAATGGAGTACATAATTCTAATGTCAGCTAATTCGATGGTGCTTAGTTGCACCAACCTTCAAATGCCAATATCTATTTTGTACTGTTCGAACTCTAAGTCACACGAAACTCACACATCACATTATGCATCAATGTTGTTTGGATACAACCAAACAAAGAATAAATGCTATGTGAGTAGTGCTTGTTCGGAGTGTAACATTGCATGATGGTCTATTCCATCTTATTAGATCTTTTATTCTGTCCCAATCTGAGCAATAGACAACAAAACAAATTGTTTTAAGTACAATTCAACTAGTACAATAATTTTATCATAAAACCCATCCAATATAATAGCATTAGTTTTTCTTTTTCTAAGTTTATCATATTTTTAACCCCTTTAGTTACATGCATTAACCCTAAATTCATAAGTACCCAAATAAAATTGACTCGAAAGATATTAACCAACGAGAGCAATAATTTGCCATAGCATCGACATATGAATTTAGGTGAGAAACTTGCCAAATAGTTTCTCATCCAATGGATAGCATATCTAAAAGTTCATGCAAGGTTTGCTCAGGCAAAACTATTTGTAAAAGGTTTTGCGAGAAAGTTGTGTGCTGACGATATAAATGTCAGATTAAGCAAAATTTCCAATCTATTACGTGAGAAGGCTACAAGTTGGCCACTTAAGTGCTAGGATTAGAATGATTTTCTAGTGGTGTCTACAAGATGGCTAGAGCTACCTATTCAAGTTGCTATGCTTGATATAAAGGGCACTATTATGATTTGAGAGTATATTTGAAATCATTTCAATATTAAGGAACATTGCACAAAAAGCGAAGAGATAAAATGGAGAAAAGAAAGATGATTGGGATACATTATTATTTATTGCTTATTTTTCTCAGTGTATTCTCTCTAGTGGTTTGCTAGAAGTTGTGGGATTTTATTTGTAACCAATTATTTATATAGATTATTGTGGAGGAATATTGAAATGAGTTATATTTATAATCGGTCACCTTTATAGTAAATTGTTTTAGAGTTTACAATGCGATTTTTTTTATTGGTTGAGAAAATTTTTTTATATTAAATACTATTGTATAACTTATGTATATTTGGTGTGTAATTTTGTTCGTTATATTTTCACAATGGTTGGTGACCAACAATTGATGAGAAATGTGATGGTTTATTTATATTGTACAGGTTGTGAACGTGTTTTTTCCTATGAAATCCCAACAACCCGCCACTTTCTGTTCATGGAAGCCTCCGATCGTTCTCCTTCTCAACATGAATGCCCTCAAGGTCTGCTCAGAATCAACAACCTTACCACATGCCTCAAAGATGGTCGACTTAACTCATAATGTATTTTTTGCAATCATAGCTCGGGCTAAGTTTAGTGAATCCTTAGTTGGCTATGCTTCATGCCTTCTAGTATCCTCAGCTAGGCAACCTCATGCTTACAAGCCTTACAAGTGGCTTTGCTCAATGCGTTCTCCTAGGGCTCTCAAATTTTGTCCACGTTGTGATGAAGCGCCCTAGTGATTTGCGGAAAAATCAAAGTCTGGAAGAAGCAACCATAAGAGATGAAGGAAAGAAAATATTGAAAAAACTTAAATATACCTTCACAATAAGCTCGACAATCAAGATAGACCGAGCTACACTCTCGACATTCCTTGTTCGATTATAGATCACTCATGTATAAGCTCAAACACAATGGACATGCCGATTGATGATTCAAAAGATTGTGGTCTTCGCGGGTGCTGTTTGGGCCTAAATCACGAGTCCTAGAAGACCCTTGCCCGAAGCGCGCACTAGGCAAGCCTTTGGCATAAATACTAGGGGGAGCGTGTCAGGCATGGATTCCAGAAGCAGGGTCGAGTTGGTGTGCTCAAGGCTCGCCCTAGACAAGCCTGAGGCGCAGATTCCAAAATTAGGGCCAAGTTGGTGCACTTGAGGCTCACCCTATGCAAGCTTGAGGCGTCGATAGGCCGCACTTAAGGCACGTCGAGTTGGCACTCGAGCACAACTCGGGATTATAAAATCATGCGAATGCGATTTTAGCGTATTCCACTTGAATTCTGAGTACTGTCTAGGAGAGAAAAAGAAGTTGAAGAGAAAGAAAAGTGAGAAAAGAAATATTCGAGTATCCAGTTAAATTTTGATTCATATTTCAATTTTTATCGACCTTCGGTACATTGCTTTTAACGCTGAAAAGAACGTTTATAGATTTTATTTCTTCTCTTTTATTTTATATTCTTTACTGTTCAGGCTTATTTTGTAGCAAAATATTGTGACCTTATATTTAAAATTTGTGTAACTGAAATATTGTATAGTGAAGATATTTACGAAGTTCTAGTCACATGGTTTTTCTCTCTCATTCAAAAGGGAGTTTTTCATTTAAAAATCGTATCTTACTTTATTGTTTGTAATTATTAGCTGTTTGTCATGTGTTGTTGATTGTTTTCTTGCCATTCAAATAAACAGTTCAGATCCCAACAAGTGGTATTAGAGATACGATTATTTGTGTCAAATATTGAGACTTATTTGAATCGATGGATGTCAAAAACAAGATTGTTTGTTTGAATGGTATAAACTATGATATATGGTGGAGCACGATGAAAGATTTATTATTTATTAAAATGATACATCTTCTAGTGTTTGCTACGTAAAAGCCTAAATTGGAATTCGATGAGGAATGCGCTTTTGAGTATGAACAAATTTGTGATTATATTTGATAATTTATGAACGATAATATATACAATCACATTTGGGATAAAACAAATGCAAAGATATTGTGGCAGAAACTCGAAATACTATACTTCAAAAATCTGTAATAATAAATTGTTTCACTTGATGAAATTAATACAAGAGAGTTATAAGGATGACACATCTATTGCCGACCATTTGAACGAGTTTTATGGATGTATTAATTAGTTGAATAGTATGGGTATTAAATTTGATGATGAGTTGTTGGGCTTATAGTTATTGACTATGTAACAGCCCAGTTTCTAGAACATAAGAAATTTTAATTATTAAGTCCTTATAATTCGGTCAACGCCAGTTGACCGAAAAATGTATTAAGAAAAGTAAAATCGGCCTTAAGATAAAATCAAGTTCGTCCCTTGCATGATGAAAAGAAGTCCGGATTTTCTTGATAAAAATCGAGTCCGACTTTTACTTGATCCAGTCCGGTGTCACTTGATGAAAATCGCAACCGGCTTTGAACATGTTTTGAAATCGGATTTTGTTCCATTGAAGGCCGAAGTACAGTAAGGCCGAAGTGGTCTTGAAGGGCGGAGTGGCTTTGTGTATTGGAGGCCGGAGTAGATTATGAAAAAGCCAAAGTTGATAATCCGATCAACGGGTGTTGACCGAAAGTCGTGTAGAAGAAATTGAATGTGTTTACATGAGAAAACTAAATTCTGTTAAATTTAGTGAACCAGGAATTTATTAAGAAATCTAAATCCCGTTAAGTTCAGTTAATTAGTAATTAATGAACTCCTTGAAAATGTAAAATCATAAATGGTCTAATTAATGAGGAAACTTTTGAAAAATATAGAGCCATAAATAAGAAATATTTTTTCTATATTGCCAATCATTAATAATGAAATATTTTTTCTGTATTGCCAATCATTAATAGTGAAATATTTTTTCTGTATTATCAATCATCAATAATAGTCATCAGACTTAAGGCCTATAAATAACAACCAAAAGAGTAAGAAAAAGGCAGGCAATAGAATTCTAGTAAATGGAGGTCAAAAGGTCAAGGTAAGGTAGAAGAAACCCTAAGCAAGAGTAACGATCAAGGTAAAGTAGAAGAAACCTAGGCAAGATACCCATCCCTATTTCTAAAGTTCATGATTAAGCATGTTTGCTACGTAAGTATATATATATAATATTCTTATGAAATTATGTATGTATGAAGTTTATTCTGTTCTTGTGATTTATCATTTTTAATCGCATGTTTAAAAGAAACTTTGTTATTCATGATGATCGGTTTTGTTCTGTTTGAAAATATGATTATTTGTCAATTGATATGAACTTCGATAATTGCATGTTTAAAGAAAAGAGCTCCGCCCTTTTTAAGAAAAAGTATTCCGCCCTTTTTAAGAAAAAGAAAAAGGGCTTCGCCATTTTGAAGAAAAAGTATTCCGTCCGTTTAAGAAAAAGAGCTCCGCCCTTTTGAACAAAAAGTATTCCGTCCGTTTAAGAAAAAGAGCTCCGCCCTTTTGAAGAAAAAGAACTTCGCCTTTTGAAAAGAGCTCCGCCCTTTTGAAGAAAAAGTACTTCACCGTTTAAGAAAAAGAACTTCGCCTTTTGAAAAGAGTTCCACCCTTTTGAAGAAAAAATACTCCGCCAGTTTAAGAAAAACAGCTCCGCCCTTTTTAAAAGAAGAATTTCACCTTTTTAAAAAGCACTCCGTCCATTTGAGAAAAGAACTTCGTCTTTTTGAGAAAAGAGTTTCGGCTTTTGAAAGAACTCTGGCTTTTGAATTCTGGATTTAAAAACCTCTGGTTTTAAGGAAAATGGACTCCGACTTTTAAGAAAAATAACTTCGATTTTAAAATGATTAAAGGAAAAGTTATACGAACTTCAATTGATGAAATCAAGAACAAGGCTAATGTATGCAATCCGGATAGTAATTGGAATTCTATAACTTTCGACTTTTAAATTATGGCCATTAAAAGATATGAACTAAAAACTAAATTTTCATTAAACTTGCTGTTAAAGATGGATGAAGAATATTGGAGTGACACTTGAGGATTGCCTCCTGAGCCACGGGAGGAGACTTTTGGTGGCATAAGACTTTTGGACTACGGTCCCGTATGTCGGGTTAAAGGCATTACCTTCCGCCTCGGGGAGTATAATGAGAGGATAAGGTTTTATGTTGTGGGGTTACACACAACCCGTCCTCGATATTGTCCGTTCCCGTTTGGTATCTAAAGATGATAAGAATTACAAATGGTTTTATGGATCCTTCAAAAACAAAATAATAAGAATAAGAAATAAAGAAGAAAAGATATGATGATTTTTGTATGCTAAGTTATGTTATGAAATTCTATTTTGATCCGCTTATATATATGTTTATATTTTTTACATGTGAGTATCTTGTTGGGCTTTGTAACTCACTCTTGTTATTTTCAGATGACGAAAGGCTCATAGAGGACGAAGTTGAGTAGAACCTTTTGGTGTAGCCAAATAGTTCGGGTGGCCAGAGCTAATTAAATGAAGAACTTAATTTTATTTTCTTTTGATATTTTGAGAAGACTTATAAAATGATTCCGCTATTTATGACTCTATGGATGTCGTTAGTATGTTTTCGTGATTTCTTATTTGTTAATGTTATTGAAAGGTTTAATAAGTATCTCAGACTTTCAAGTCCGGCTAACCTTAATATTGGATGGCCTGGTGTGAAATTAAAATCGGAAGGCCAACTCAAGCAGTTCGGCCTCAGTCAATCCTGTGCAAGAAAGAAAAGTAAAATTTTTATGTCCATTAATATTGGACGGCGGCTTTTTGTGTGGAATTAAGTCTGGTCCGTCACAGACTATTTTACCGGACTCTTAGGAGGTGATGCGGGTCACTGTTGCCAATATATCTCCAAATGGTGTGGTGACTCTTGAAATATCAAAGGAAACTGTGCTTAATGAGGAGATGAGATATCAATCATAAAGATCTTTTCCTTCGCACCCTGAAGTGCTAGTCTTGGAGTAACAGGGAAAAAGTGAAGAGCGTGACTCTAAATCTGGTAAGAAGAGTCAAAGCAAGTACTGATCGAAGTATCAAAACCTCAAGTATTATCGCTGCGAAAAAAGGTGCACATCAAAAAGTACTGTTACAAGTGAAAGCGTAAAAACGCTGACGACAATGAGAAGAAAGCGGACAATGTTTGAGATAATGAAAGATCATCAATTGTTACCAATGTTGATCTTTGGTCGGTATGTCAAGAGGATGAGGTGACTAATCTGACGAATCACGAGACCATTTGGGTGGTAGATAATGGTACCTCACTCCACGTCACGTCACAAAAGAAATTCTTCACGTCTTATACTCCCAGTGATTTTAGAGTATTGAATATGAGTAATGAAGGGATATCTCGAATTGTTGATTGTGGTGACGTGTGCCTTATCACCAACAATGGGACCAAATTATTGTTGAGGGATGTACGACATGTATCGAATATTTGGCTGAATCTAATTTTAGTGGGAAAGTTCGATTATGAAGGCTTTTATAACACTTTCTGTGATAGGGCGTAGAAGTTGACTAAAATGTCTCTAATAGTTGCTCGAGGAAGAAAAGTTTTCACTTTGCATGTATTGTATGCTTCTATTACAGTTGAAGATGTGCATATCATGAGCAGTGAGGAGTCTTCAAATTTGTGGCACCAACAGTTAGGTCACGTGAGTAAAAAGGGGCTGAATTGTTTAGCCAAGAAGGATTTTCTTCGAGGAGTGAAGGAAGTAAAGCTGAAAACTTGTCCTCATTGCATGTCGGGGAAGCAACGCTGAGTTTCATTCTATGAAAACTCGTCCACAAAGAAGGTTGATCTTCTTGAATTATTCCACATCAATATATGTGATCCTTTCAAGGTAAATAAACTTAGAGGAGTGCTATACTTCATAACATTCATTGATAATTATTCAAGAAAGTTATGGGTGCATCCGATAAAATTAAAGGATCAAGACAATGATATCTTTGAACACTTCCATGCCTTGATTGAGAGGCAAATGGGAAAGAAGTTGAAATACATTGGAAATGACAACAACGGTGAGTATATTGGAGTATTTGATGTGTATTGTTGGTCTTACGAAATTCGTTACTAAAGGACACCATCAAAGACACCGCAGTTGAATAGTGTGACCGAACAGATGAATAAGACGCTAATAAAGAGAGTCCGATGTGTGCTTTTTGAGATAAAGCTCCCTGGTTCATTTTGGGAGAAGCCTTGAGGGCTGTAGCTCATATTATTAACCCATCACTTAGTGGTCTGCTTAATGAAGAAGTTCCAAAAAATGTGTAGTCCGGAAAAGAAGTATCCTACAATCACTTGCGTATGTTTGGTTGTAAGGCTTTTGTTCATATCTTGAAGGACGAGATGACCAAGTTGGAGTCAAAGACAATGCAGTGTATCTTTCTCGGTTATGAGAAAGATGAATTGGGATATCGGCTCTACGATCCGATTGAGAAGAAGATTGTTCGATCGATGGATGTGATGTTTGTTAAGAACGAGACTATTGAAAATATTGGCAAAGAGGCGAAGGTTGTTTCAAACAATGACATTAGTCGGATTTGTGATACCAATATTAAATCCTTGATATTAGTGCTTGTTCGTCATGAAAATGGTGATTAAGGCGATGCCAAGGATGACGTAGACCATGAGACTCCGATGCTCAATGGAGATTAGGATGATGCTGTTGCTCAGGATGTTGTTAAGCTCATCGAGACCATTTCACTACAATGATTCACAACAAATTGAAAGCTCTCTGTTTGTCTATCAGTTGATGAGTATGTGTTACTTATCGATGAAGGGGAGCCCGAAAGTTTTAAAGAAGCTATAAAGGATGAGTACAAAATGGAGTGTATGGAAGCCATACAAGATGGGATGAAATCATTCCAAGACAATCACACATTCGACCTAACAAAGCTGTCGAAGGGAAAGCGAGCATTGAAAAACAAGTAGGTCTTCTACTTGAAAGCTAATAAGAATAGCCTACAACTAAGGTACAAGGTAAGGCTGATTGTAAAATGTTTCAATTAGAGGAATGGTGTTGATTTGATGAGATTTTTGTCCAAATTGTGAAGATGTCTTCAATTCAGGTGGTACTCAGATTAGTTGTAATTCTTGAATTGAAAGTTGAACAATTGAATGTGCGGATGGCGTTTCTTTATAATGACATTGAGGAGAAAATCTACATAGAGTAGTCGGAGAGATTCTGAGTTGAAGGGAAGGAATAATTAGTGTGTCGTCTGAAGAAAAATTTATATGGGTTGAAGTAAGTTTTGAGATAATGTTACAAGAAATTTAAGTTTATTATGGTGGGTCAAAACCACCAGAAGAGTACTTCGAATCATTATATCTTTGTTCAGAGGTTTTATGAAGATAATTTCTTTATTTTCCTACTATATGTGAATGATATACTGATTGTTGAGCGCAATACCTCTCGAATTACTGAATTGAAGCAATAGCTCGTGAAATCCTTTGCTATGAAGGATTTGGGGCTAGTGAAGTAAATTTTAAGTATTAAAAGTTTTCACGATTGCAAGGCAAAGAAATTGTGGATGTTCCAGGAAAGTTATGTGGAGAAGGTACTTCAACGTTTTAACATGAAAAAATCAAAGCCAGTGAGCATTTTGTTGACCAATCACTTTAAATTGAGCAACCTGTTATACCCTTCCACCGATGATGGAAAGGAGAGTATGAGAGGCATACCCTACTCTTCGTACCGTGGGTAGCTTAATGTATGCTATGGTATATACAAAACCCTATATTACTCATACTATTGGAATGGCCAGTCGCTTTCTATCAAATCCCAGTAAAAAGTATTGGTCCATCGTAAAATAAATATTAAGGTATCTCCGAAGAACTTTCAAATTGTATTTATATTTTGAAAGCGGCAAGCGGCTTCTGGCTGAGTATACCGATGCAAACATAGCCGGCGATATCAACTATTGGAAGTCCACTTCGAGATATTTAGTCATGTTCACCATAAGAGCTGTTTCTTGGCAATTGAAATTATAGAAATGTGTTACTATTTCTACCACCAAAGCAGAATTTATTACTGTAACGGAGGTAAGTAAGAAGATGTTGTTGATAAAGAAGCTCATCCAGAAACACGATTTCAAGTAGGAGTGATACATGTTATGTTATGATAATTAAAGCACAATTCACCTTTACAAAAATTTATCATTTCATTCCAAATCAAAGTACATTGATATGATGTATCATTGGGTGCAAAATATTATTGACTCAGAGTTGTTAGTACTAAACAAAGTCAGGACCGAAGATAATGGATCAAATACAATTACCAAGGTGTTGTAAAGAGCAAAGCTTGAAGCTTGTCGTATTATTGCCATAATGACAATAATTGCCCCCACACAGTCATGAGGAGAAATTTGTTAAGTTATAGGTAATTTTTGTATGGGTCCAAACCCATTAGACGTGCCGATTGATGATTCAAAGGATTGTGGTCTTTGCATGCACAAAGCGTGCGTGACTCGGGCCTGAAGCACGAGTCCTAGAAGACCCGCACCTAAGGCGCACCCAGGTAGGCGTTAGGCATGGATTCCAGAATCAAGGCCAAGTTGGTGCGCTTAAGGCTTGCCCTAGGCAAGCCTGAAGCACAAATACCGAAAGTAGGCCACTCTCAACAAGCACCAAGTTGGCACTCAAGCTCCACTCAATATTATAAAATCGCGCGAACACGATTTTAGGGGATTCTACTTACATTCTGAGCTCCGTTTGGGAGAGAAAAGAAGAGAAGGATAGAGAATGGAGAATATAAAAATTCGTGTATCCGGTTAAGTTCTGAATCATATTCCAATTTTTCCCAACCTTGGGTACACTACTCTTGACGCTAAGAAGAATAT
Source organism: Nepenthes mirabilis (assembly GCA_025585075.1). NCBI lineage: Eukaryota > Viridiplantae > Streptophyta > Magnoliopsida > Caryophyllales > Nepenthaceae > Nepenthes > Nepenthes mirabilis. The sequence goes on along the minus strand of JAODPA010005451.1, from coordinate 3,332 downwards.
TTATTAGTTTTATTTCTTCTCTTTCATCTTATATTCTCTACTATTTGGGCTTGCCTTGTGATAATGTGTTGTGATTTTATATTTAAAATTTGTATAATCGAAATATTTTATAGTGGAGATATTTATGAACCTCTAGTTCCGTGGTTTTTCTCCTTTATTCAAAAGAGAGTTTTTTAAATAAAAATCGTATCTTACTTTATTATTTGTAATTATTGGCTATTTGTTGTGCGTTATTAATCATCTCCTTGTAGCTCAAATAAGCGGTTTAGGTCCCAACACTTCCATCAGATCAATGGCCTTGGCAGGTGGAGAAGATGAAACAATGAGGACCTTGGTGACATAGGGAAGACCCTCAGGATTCTACCAATACGCAAGCATGTCTCCTAGGCTCCGCAGCTGCCTCAATTCAATGTGACCGAATTCTTATTAATCTGGCCCTGCACTATCCGCTAACAGGCAATCTGCCAACGCAGCTGGGATACCTAACCAGCTATTCGTCAATTTTCCAACCAGGTTCGGTGATCCAGTGCACACTTTAGAATTTGAGCTGCTTTCTAGGGTTGGATTCAAGTCCAGCCCGATTCCATTTTAGGTTGGTCCCATCACTAGCTCTCCAACCTTAAAGTCCGGGCTTTGAGGAGGTGAATATGGTCTAGAGAGAAGATCACTCCTCTTTTGATGCTTCATTTTTATTTTCCTACGAAGTAGTTTACATCATCAAATCTTTGCAAGCGAAGTAGCATCCCATATTTTTCAATTGTTCAATTTATATCTTATGTTAAAAAAATAATTTTTTTCATTAATTTGGGTTAGTTAATTGTCATATTACGACTTTATTTAGGGACATGTATAATTATTTCAGGGAAGAATTTTAAGTAATGATTGTGCTTTGAACCTTTCTATAGTGGTACGCTGAATTAGAGTGACATTTCAGCCATGCCTCTTTTATTGCATTACAGCATGCCTTTACATCAAAATGCCTGGCTTCTAGGTCCTTGAAAGGCATCCCATCACACTTTCCTTCTCAACTCCTTATGGCTCTAATACGTCTCGAAGGATTTGTGCCACCATAGTTTTGCTCCTCATTTTCTCTTCCTTCCGGAAGAAGTAGAGCAAGCCCATATGAGATGCTGCCTAACGTGGTGAGGTTATATCGGTTCTTATGGTTATCCTGGTTCCATTCACTTAGCAAGTAGACTCTAGTTTGATTCTTTTATGTGACTTCCCCTGCTGAATCAACTTCCGTTCTCCAAGCCTGAGGAGGGGTGGTGGAGACCTAGCATGGTGATCGCTCGAGATATCCACTCGTGTTGTGGACATTGTTGTGGTGTTTCCGCAAGTCCAACGCCGGAACTCCCTTGCTCCCCGTTGGGTTGGGATTCATAGTGGGCTCTTTAGCCAAAGATTTGACGTCTTTAAGTTGCATTTTGATCATGGCCAAATGTGGTCTTTTGATACCATTCTTCTATATCATGATGATGGTGACTGTGGCGTTCAGAAAGGGTGCTGGTAATCATCAGGCATTGCTTCTAATGGATGATGCATAGTTGTTCCAACATGCCATAACTTTCTTATCATAGGATTTTTGGATTAATATCAGTTTAGTTGTCTTTGTATATGATGTTTATAATACTCTAATCGTGTGTGTAGTTTTAACCAAGCATTAATGAGAACTTTATTTTTATTATTGCATTTTTCATCTATTCCAACTTTTTATAATCCCTAGATGAACTGATTTAAGTATTTGCCTTTAACTTAATCAGCCCTGTCTTACAGGGAACTAAATATATTAGGCCAAGGATTGGTGGGAAGCAAATCTGCTGGCCGGTTTAGCCTCCACCAATATGCTGTGACCGCGTCAGCTTTGGGAACCTGGGCACATGATGATAATAAAGGGAGTAATAAGCCATGTGACATTACTTGCAAGTGTCCTTTTGAGTTTTTCTTTTCTTTTTTTTTCCTGGTTGGGTTTGGGGGGGGGGGGGGTCAATTCAAGAGCCCAACCCCCATTTTTCAAAGGTCGGTTAGCAGCCTCATTTGTTTTACGCCGTCTTACTTTGTAGAATATCTTCATTCTTTGAAATTCTTCTCTATCCAAAAATGATTTCTTAGGGCTCTTCAGGCACTTTTGATCTAGGTGTGGATGACATCAAATCAATCTTCATACTCAACTTGATACGTGCTCCATGGCCATATCATGGTAACCGGCGGCAATATGGTGAGGATGGAGAAGGAGATGGAAGTTCTGACAGAAAAGACGAGGAAAAACAGAGAGAGCGATAGAGTTTGAGAGAGATCGAGAGATAAAGAGAGCGAGGTGAGGAAGAGAGCCGAGAGAGAGAGAGAGATAACAAAGAGGAGAGCAGAAAAAACAAGCAAAGTAATTCCTCCATTTCCTGTAGTGGCTCTCATACATATATAGTGTATATGTATGTACTATATGTACATTTACGGTTATACAAGATGGGCCATTACACACAGAGGATCTTGTACAACTAATGGGGCAGATTAGTGTTTAAACATAATAATAATAGAGCATAACAGATGGGCCTGGGCTTGGAACTGGGCAGATGGCTGGAGCTGGAAGTGATTGTGGGCTTGGATCACTAAGGCCCGCAGGGTGACAGCTTTCCACATATAATATCGCAATCTTGATAAATTTCACCTTGTTGTGCATTCTTCAAAAGATAGGGCTTCGATTTCCATATAACGGATTTCATTTTTGTCTGCAAAGCCCACCAAAAAGTTCGTTTGTGATTCTTGATAGCGCTAAAGGTCTTAGAGATTCATATAACGCAATTCCAACTAAATGAAGTAAGGTGTCATTTATTAGTGTTATGCTTATTTTTTACCTCCGTGAGTGTCAATTTACTCCCGTTATTTTAAGGCGAGATTTTAGATTCTCGCAAGAGGGTGATTGGATTTCACTTACTCCTTGAAATGGGATCGCTATTAGGGTTGTAACCCTAATTCGATAAAAAATTAGAAGAACTTTTTTGTACATTAAATTTAGAGTGAATAGGTCTTCCCAATAAGTAAATCAAGTAAGTTCAGCTTGCATAAGCCATTGGTCTGAAGTAGGACAAATCTTTGTGCCAAACCAAGCTTGAAATTATCCTAGAGCATCAGGATATTGTGAAGTGAACTGAAAACTTTCTTAGAGAGGAGGCTTTTGAAAGAGTCCGTTTTGTTAGTATTAGTGACACTTCCCTTTTTGTTCATTGCTCTGGTTGTTCCCACACTTTTTACAGGAGGAGGAACACTGCAAGTAGGGTTTGTGTCACATTCATGCCCAACCCAACCCAACCGGGTTCCCACATTTTCAATTTTTT
>JAODPA010005440.1:24169-36227 GCA_025585075.1 Nepenthes mirabilis | reverse complement strand
AAATTTACTATATAATAATTATAAAACTATAAAAATATTAATTATTTATATTATTTTCAATAAAATTACTTTGCCTATTATTCATACTAAAAAAGAAAAAAAAAACTAGGGTTCTTTTCCTATAACGCGGGCCAAATGCTCACTCTAATATTACTTTCGGATCAATTTAGTCTTTTCCTTTCAATTACTCGCTTTTCATTTTATGGATTCAGATGGGAGGCCCGGGAAAAGAGTTTTAGTCATGTAATTATGATTTTAAATTGTAAAAGCGATCTCTTATATAATATAAAGTAAATCCAATATATTCAAAATTAATTTGACCCATTTTCAGAATTGACATATGGTAAATATTTTGTACATTTGACCGCATTTTGTTTATTTATTTTTTATTTTGAATGAATGAGCGGATCAAGTATCCTGCTCCCGGGGATCTGGATTTGGCAACAAGGGTGAGAGAGCTTCTCATGGCTTCCGGTTTTGACACTGTGGACGAGGATCGGAAGCGGGGCCTTGACCACGGCGCGTGGGTTCCTGGTATGTGCTTCTAGTTTTCTAATTTTTCATTTTCTGTTTTTTCTGTTTTTTCGTTTGTTACTAGTTTATTTAGTTTGCTCATTTCGTTTGTTAAAATATTAGGTTACGTGCAAACCTGTCCTCTTCACTGTATTTAGTCGATCACTACTGGGCAGAGCAACAAGGAAGCAATTATTTGTCTCTTTTTGCTCTCTCTCTCTCCATCTCCCCGGTTTCTCCTTTCTCTGCTTTCCTCTCTCCCTCTCTTTCCGTGTCTTTTTCCTACTTCTCTCTTTCTACATCACGGCCCTAATGACCTCGGCCTTTAGCACCTCGGTCGTTTCCCTTCCCCTTCTTTCCCTCTAATTTTTCTCTGCTGATCTCCCCTTCCGCCGTCCTCTTCTCTATCTACGCCGTCGTTCCACTCTTACCGGGGCTATTATCGATCGTACATGCATCATTAGTGCTCTCATTGATACATGGCAGAGGACATGGAGATGACGACCGTAAGAGGACATGGCATCTTACTGTAGTACACGCCAAAGACTCTACTGCAGTACACGTTGAAGCAAATCTGGAATGTCACGAGGTAACGGAACCATTTCTAGGAACGAAATCAAGTATTGTGAACCAGATGAGTTTGAGGAGTGGCTTCATCGGTAGCGACATTGATGATTCGACCATGGCAAAGACCTGGGAGAATCTGTTGTTCAAGCCTCACCAGACCCTCACTGTTATAGTGTGCCTGACAATGTTCAACTTCCTCTCCACTCCTACGCAAGGTTTGATGACTTCTATTCTTTTAAATTGCTTCATCTCCTAGCCTTGCAATGATATCTGGTGAGAACAATTGCTATGGCACCTTGGATCATTGCCTAGAGCACTTGGCAGGGCCAAGTTCGTGGAGGACAGAATAGAGCCTAGTCGATCATCTGTCCAGCGTCCACCACTCACCAAGCCATCACTTCACCCCAACACAATTCAACCGAGAATTTTCACTCAACACGTTCTTCCACCTAACTTACCCTTCTAGAAATCATTCTCTACCGAATTGGCTTCACACAGTGAATATGGATCGTGTTTCCATTGTGAAAAGCGGTTCACCCTAGACTATTAGGGTAAACCTCCACAATTATTAGGTAAGTTGGTTGAGGGCGAATACTATGCCCTAGATGTAGGCCTAAGTCCAGGGATCGATTCCAATAACTCAGATTTTCCGTTACCAATTATTCAAGAGATCGATTTCTTATCTCCAAATTCAAAACACGCTCCAACCATTTTTCTTCAAGTGCTAGTGGAGAATATATTTGATATAGAACGACCCAATTTCCATCACCCCATATTCATTAAGCAACCAGCTAATATTATAGTCACTCTGACCAAACCACGTCCTACCCCTCCTCTAAGTCTCACTCCTAAACTGTCAATAAACAAATTCCTCATCGAGTTGCCTCACTTAGAATTTTCACTGAAACTTCCTCACGGGATGGATTTCTTGCCGTCAGCTTCAAAAATATTTTTGACTATTACCCTCCATGCAATAGAAGGTCACTTGGCTCCTTCAACTTGGAGGCTGCTAGAACTTCTCTTGGAACCTTCCGTGGTTCTATGGGGGGATAGGGGCTTAGCTCCTAATTTTCTTCAAAACTTATCGATTATTGTGGTTCTTTTGTTGCACCATATGTCGAGGCTCGGGGAACCCAGCCACCTGTGTATCCAACACGACTCCTTGGAGTTAGGAAAATTACGTAGCATGGAGAAGCTGGAAACCCAGAGGAAAAAGCTAATGGAAGCTGCTATTAAAACCAGTGCCCACCGACTCCTGTTGCTCTGCCTAATGCTTAGCATCCTCCTTCTTGGCCTAGTGATCGGCACACCGACTCTGGGGGCTCTCAGCCAATCCTATTTTTTCCTGTCAAGCTGAGAAGAGAGCTGAGCTAACAGAGAAAAATGCTGAAGAAATTTCGGCTAATAAATCGTTGGAGAATGATCAGCATCCGTCTGAGGAAGCTGAGCAGGAGGTGCACAAGGAGCAACCCGACACTGAGGCTGAGAATAACGAAGGTGCCCAATTGTCCCTTGCTGATAATTCTCAGCCTGATGAAGCTCAACCACCATGTTTAGAGAACAACCTGTTGAAAAACACCAAGCAACCCTCTACAGATCAGCTTCACCATTTGATTGTTGCATTGCTTTTGCTAGGGAATCCTACTTCTGTGAAGCGCAATCCCAAATCCTTGATTCAAACCCTATCCCGAGAGATGGAGGTTCATAATAAGGATGAGGTTCTTAGTGACAAAGCTGGCGATCCCATTCAATTTCTAGAGTACAGTTTTGGTGCACAAATTCAGCTCACAAGGGTGTTCGTCGAAATGCCCCTGCCTCCTCCTGCTGGACATAAATTTAAAGTTACGATAGTAAGAGAGAATGAGACTCAGAAACAAGTTGACACTGTTATGAAACTCATAAAGAAAGTCATGAATCAGTCGGTCAAGTCATCTTTTTCTAACAGCTACACTAAGCAAGCCCATCGCCCATGTGGACTTGTTGAAATAGACAGCCGAGGGCTCCGGCCCATGATCGTCAGCCCACTTCTCACTTTCAGGCAGCCCCAATTCATCAGAGCTATTATGGAGGACACAGAACACCTCAGCTATGAGCTTACCATTTCCATTGCAGTGGCAACTCTTCACCAAGATTTTTTTTTTCCTCTTCAACCTTGAGGACAAGGTTTCCTTGATGATAAGGATAATGATACGTGCATCTAGTTTTCTAATTTTTTTTTTCTGTTTTTTCTATTTTTTCATTTGTTATCAGTTTGTTCAATTTGTTCATTTCGTTTGTTAGAATATTGGGCCACGTGCAAAGCATAGTTAATGTTTAATTTCTGTTGAATTATATTTAATATATGGTTTGAGTCTTGTTTTCTTCAATCTTTACTTTAATCATTATATATGTTAATTTTCCATGGTTATTGATTTTTTGCTTCATTATAATGTTGCAGGTACCAAGATGTGATAGACTACGAAGAAAAAGCCCCCAATGCGAAGATGGCGCACCCAACGCCGGATCACTCCCATCCGCTGCTCGTAGCACTTGGCGCCGCCGGCGTTAACGCAAAGGCAAAACTCATCCACCGCAGCTGGGGTTACGCCACCATGTCGTACGCCTCCTACAAGTTCACTGCACCACCCATTTGACATTTATAGGGAACTACTTGTAATACCTAAGGGTATAAGATGATACTAATATGTTATGGGCCAGAACTGATTCTGATAAAATTATTTACGTCAGATTACACGTGCACTGCTTATTTGTTAATAGTTAACTTTTCCATACGTGCACTGTTGGTAATAGTTGAATTTATTAATAATACTGATAACTGAGTTTGTTAACAACTTTGTTGGGTCACGTATTAGCATTACTGTATAAAGTCCAATTACTGGGCTGGGCAGAGATATAATGAAAATCATCCATTTTGTTTCTTATCTCTCTCGTCTCTCTCTCTTTCTCTCTCCATCTCTATGTGTCATCCGTCTTTCTCTCTGAGTTTTTGGTCATTTTCCTCTGCTTTTTTTGATTTTCCTCTATCCCTCGTTCCCCTTCTATTTCCCTCTGCTGGAACTCCCCTGTCCCTTCACTCTTCTCGTCTTCGACTCTGATTTACCAACCACTGCTGTTAAGCACGCATTATAACAAGATTGATACCATGAGAATCATTATTGATATTATTAACAGTCCTGTTAGATACCAGTCATTGATAATATTGATTCTTTGGTACCGTACATGACAGCGGAAATGCTAATAAAATGATGCTTTCTTTTTTAAAATTGACAAAAAATGCTNAGTGTTGTTCTCAACAAGGCATGAGCCAATCAGAAAAACCCACTATCATCATTGTCAGTTGAAACCCACATTGAAAGATGGAAAAAAAAAAAAAAAAACCCACATCCAAATCTTCGTTTTCAGAAGTAGGACACGTGGCTCACATCTAAGGGACTCGACCAGGTCGGCCAACTAATAGCATTTTAAGTGTGATTAAAGAATAAATTAAGGTTGAGATTGTCTTTGGAATTATTACAAAGCATGAAAACAGAGAAGAGCAGCACAAAAACCGCCCCATTGGTGGAAGTGGGAAAGTTGCAGAGGAATAATTTAATTCAACGAGGGAAAGGCGCAGGAGATAATAAAGCGAGTTCAAAGCCACAAAAGTAGAATTATTAAATGAGTAAACAGCTTACCATTATGCTATCGAAAAATGCAGCGACTGAATTCCCTGACTGTCTTTTGCCAGATGCACGGCTCTGATTCGCGAGGGAATCGATGCTCATTTTCCCTGAAAATGTCCTGTCAAGAAGCCCACCAGCACCACCCCACCCCACCCCACCCCCACCGTCCATCCAGAAGAACGGCCGCCTGAAAGCCAAACGAAGACAAAATCCAACCAAATTAAAACATAAACAATTCACCGTAGTAAATTTAAGGGGTGCCAGTTCGTATTACGTCGAGACATCTCAGTGTCAAGGAATGGATACATTAGAATATACATAAACGTAAGTGCAACAATAATTAGCAATCACGTCAATTGCCTAACATAACATTAACACATTAATAAAATATGATAAGATACCCTTACAATAAATATATAGACCATTACACAAGTATACATTTTTAGCAAGAGAACAAGCATCTAAAATATTAACCCAAACGCTTAGTACAATTATTTCACATCTACCCATTTAAGATAAACCCAAACCCTCATATTTTACATTGTGTCTAATGCATGCCATCACTAGTCCCACATCATATGATTTAAGGATGTTGAGGCACAAAATTATAGTTTTATCCCTTTATAGTAAAGAAATTATTTCTATAATTTGAATTTATGACATTTGTACCATAATATAATAACTCTACTGTAGAGATAAAAGTTCGATAGATGATAAAATAAAATAATTACAGAAAAATACAAAAAAAGGAAGACAGTAGCCACTAATAGCATAACAATGCCTTAAAAAGCATTTATTTAAGAAGTGGGGTCAAAGCCCCCTACCTCAATTAACTCCCCTGTGAAGTCTAAAAAGGGCTGAACTAAAGTCGGACACGTTGTATCCTTTTTCTATTTCCCTTCTCCTAAGGGATAAACCCACACTTTCAGTTCCCACGCCTGAAAGAATCAACGGTCTAAAATTTCAGCCTATAGGCTATTGTGATGTAGGATAAGATACAGAGAGCCTAATCAACTCGAGCTTTCACATTGTGTTTCGCAGACCCTTTCCAAGTACAACCATCATGGTTGTCCTGAAAAATGCTGGGACACCCACAAGTTGCAGATGTCACATCCACAACTCCAAAATTCAATTATTAATTCTTAAAAGTTTAAAACAAATTTGTGCTTTTAATTAACCAAAATTTATTTATTAATTTTACAAACTAAAATCCAAAATAGCTAACGGAATGCAAGCTTGAGAAAACAAATCAACACCGATAAACGATCCAAAATAAGATAATAAATAAAATTATGAGACTTAAAAATATCACAATTAAAAATAACTCTTAAATACAGACAAAATATGACTTCAATTATATGTAAAAAGAAATAATTATACTAAATAAATACAATTAAAATAATGACTCAATCACATTATTGGACGAAATTGAAGTCAAACTCAAACATTATACATCACTACAAATTGTATATAACAAAATCCAAATAAATTAAAAATAATACCATAATCACTGTTCTGATTTAAAATAATACATAAATTGATTTCATAGTCCTAAAACTAATCCCGAACAGCTTTCCTTGGATCCAAATCATCTGTATGTAAACGCCAAGCCATCTAATTTGAAATGTTAGTGAAAACAAAAGCAAAAATGGGTTAATTACTCAATAAGGGATATATGATCATGGTTACGAAAAATCAACTTTTAAACATAATAAATATGAATTGAAGGCATATATTTCATAAAAGCTTCATGGAAGGAAATTAGGATCACATGCATACAATGTATAAACTCTTTAATTATAAAAATAACAAATGATAAATATTTAAAATAAAGAGATTAGAAAAGATTAGTAATAGAGGAAATATGGCTTCAATACACTAACCTTATACTTGATATTACCTAAAAAACTCTTAATTTCCCTTTAATTTCTCCTTTTACACCATTCTCTTTCTCTCTCTTTCTTTCTTCTCTTTCTCTTCTTTCCAAAATCAAGTAGAAATGACAGAAAATCGACAAATGAGACCTTATATAGAAAATTAGCACATGTACGTTTGCTAAGCATGTGTCAAGCGCTTAGGTATAAATTGTCCTGTGTACAAGCGTTCATCAAGCACATATCAGGCGTCCATATTCTGCATCAAATGCACAAGTGCATCCCTCGAGTACATATTGAGCGTGACCATTCTATCTAAAGTGCACACCAGCGCCCTAGAGGCGTCTTTTAGATGCAACTTTACAGTTCAAAATATGTATATGCATTGGTCAAGCGCTAGTCAAGCACTACTCAGTCTAATAAAATCCAAACAGAAAATTAATTTTAATCCAAAACCTCAATTGATTTTAATATTTTCATTAATATTAATTAATCCTCATTAAAAATATAATTCATGATCCATATCTTACAGTATAACTCTTTGAGTTGTTCTATGTATACTCTGAGTTTTGACATTCATGCCTTTCCTATATCATCTCAACTATCCGTGTACTAATCTACGCTCACATACGTGAACTAGACAGTTGACACATTCTTACTATTCCTATATCATCGTATGCATACATTTGATGAACAAACTAAAACTTATTCACTCAAAATATTCAAGATAGGCCTAACAGAAATTTCATGGCTGATGTCCCAGCCAGGGTAATTGAAGAAGTTGAAATAAACTTCTAAATAACAAGAAGTAATTTTGAAACTTACATTAGAGTACAAAGATGTAATTTTGAGCCTAAGTTATTCCTAATAAAATTGCACGCCTTTTGAATGCCACCAAACGAAACTTTCAAAGAAGCCCTTTCTCTCGGCTTACTAGTATTCGGTTGAGGGGTTGCTGAATGAACAATAAGATCCAAAGTAGGTTCATCAGTGATAAGAAGAAATTTTGAGACAGATCAGAGTACAAAAGACGTAATTTTGAGCTCAAGATGTTTGAAATAGAAGTCACGCCTTTTGAAAACCACTAAATTATATAGAAAATTAGCACATATACGTTTGCTAAGCATGTGTCAAGCACTTAGGTATAAATTGTCCTGTGTACAAGCGTTCCTCAAGCACATATCAGGCGTCCATATTCTGCATCAAATGCACAAGTGCATCCCTCGAGTACATATTGAGCGTGACCATTCTATCTAAAGTGCACACGAGCGCCCTAGAGGCATCTTTTAGATGCGAATTTACAGTTCAAAAGATGTATATACATTGGTCAAGCGCTGGTTAAGCGCTACTCAATCTAATGAAATCTAGACAAAAAATTAATTTTAATCCAAAACCTCAATTGATTTTAATATTTTCATTAATATTAATTAAACTTTATTAAAAATATAATTCATGATCCATATATTACAGTATAACTTTTTGAGTTGTTCTATGTATACTCTGAGTTTTGACATTCATGCATTTCCTATATCATCTCAGCTATCCGTGTACTAATCTACACTCACATATGTGAACTAGATAGTTGACACATTCTTACTATTCCTATATAATCGTATGTATACATTTGATGAACAAACTAAAACTAATTCACTCAAAATATTTCAGATAGGCCTAACAGAAATTTCATGACTTATGTCCCAGCCAGGGTAATTGAGGAAGTTGAAATAAACTTCTAAATAACGAGAAGTAATTTTGAGACTTACATTAGAGTACAAAGATGTAATTTTGAGCCTAAATTATTCCTAATAGAATTACACGCCTTTTACATGCCACCAAATGAAACTTTCAAAGAAGCCCTTTCTCCCGGCTTACTAGTATTCAGTTGAGGGGTTGCTGAATGAACAATAAAACCCAAAGTAGGTTCATCGGTGATAAGAAGCAATTTTGAAACAAATCAGAGTACAAAAGACGTAATTTTAAGCCCAAGATGTTTAAAATAAAAGTCACGCCTTTTGAAAGACACTAAATTATATAGAAAATTAGCACATGTACGTTTGCTAAGCATGTGTCAAGCGCTTAGGTATAAATTGTCCTGTGTATAAGCGTTCCTCAAGCACATATCAGGCGTCCATATTCTGCATCAAATGCACAAGTGCATCCTTCAAGTACATATTGAGCGTGACCATTCTATCTAAAGTACACACGAGCGCCCTAGAGGCGTCTATTAGATGCGACTTTACAGTTCAAAATATGTATATGCATTGGTCAAGCGCTGGTCAAGCGCTACTCGGTCTAATAAAATCCAGACAGAAAATTAATTTTAATTCAAAACCTCAATTGATTTTAATATTTTCATTAATATTAATTAATCCTCATTAAAAATATAATTCATAATCCATATCTTACAGTATAACTCTTTGAGCTGTTCTATGTATACTCTGAGTTTTGACATTCATGCCTTTCCTATATCATCTAAGCTATCCGTGTACTAATCTACACTCACATACGTAAACTAGATAGTTGACACATTCTTACTATTCCTATATGATCGTATGTATACATTTGATGAACAAACTAAAACTAATTCACTCAAAATATTTCAGATAGGCCTAACAAAAATTTCATGACTGATGTCCCAGCCAGGGTAATTGAGAAAATTGAAATAAACTTCTAGATAACGAGGAGTAATTTTGAGACTTACATTAGAGTACAAAGATGTAATTTTGATCCTAAGTTATTCCTAATAGAATTGCATGTCTTTTGAATGCCACCAAATGAAACTTTCAAAGAAGCCCTTTCTCCCGGCTTACTAGTATTCGATTGAGGGGTTGCTGAATGAACAATAAGATCCAAAGTAGGTTCATTGGTGATAAGAAGCAATTTTGAAACAGATCAGAGTACAAAAGACGTAATTTTGAGCCCAAGATGTTCGAAATAGAAGTCACACCTTTTGAAAGCCACTAAATGAAGCTTTAATGAAATTTCTTTCTCCCAACTAACTATTCTTTAGTTTAGAGGTTGACGCATGAACAATAAAATTTGAAAGAGGGTTATCCGCACTAAGAAATAATTTTGAGAGACAGATTAGAGTATAAAGACATAATTTTTGAGCGTTGTTCATAATAGAATGCACGCCTTTTGAAGGCCATTGAATAAAACTTCACAAAATTCCTTTTCCCTGACATACTATTCTTTGGTTTAGGGGTTGCTGAATAAACAACAAGATTCCAAATAGAGTCATAGGTGCTAGTGTTCGGGGAAAGGTAGAATTGCAGGTAGATTTCGGATTCAGAAGCTACAAGTTCAAACCCCAAAACCAAAAGATCCCACTATCATTTCACATGTCACCATCCCATCAGCAAGGTGAACAGCCTTGGCAATGCATGGAACCCAAAAAAAAAAAAAAAAGAGCAAATGTCCACACACGTAATTTAGTGGGATTCAACCCTGACTTTTTCTGCACACAAAGAATTCTCCCGCGCAAGAGATTGTTACATCACTTCCATCGTAAGAAGCAGTGACACGGTAAAGGGTCCTCAATTGGCATGCTCCAATTGGGTTAGCTAGCATGCCAATGCAAATAGCTGGACTAATCAAAGTCCAGAGTCTGGCGAAATCTAAAAGTATGAGGAGAGGGATGGGATGATGGAAAGAAGATTCAATTTCAAAAGGCATCACTAATCAAACAGTCAAAGATGCCAAATGGTGTGTGGGCACTAACAAAAAAAACAGGAGCCAAAACAGTTGCGTTATGGATTGGATCTTCCCCTAATTATAATGTGGTTGATTCAACAAAATTGTGGGTGGACCCATTCTGTCTCCTAGCACATGCACTATGAAGCAGCCAGCTTCAACAGGACCATTGTTTTTTTTTTTTTTTTTGATTGGTGTGGGGAAAGAAAAATGGGGTTCCGCAAAAGAGGGGTGGAAACAGTTGTTATCATTTGTAGGGCACAGAGGGATGCTTTTTATTAGGGAATTATGTTTTGTTGATTTTTTTTAGCAACTCTTTTGTCGCTTCTTACAATAAGAAGAAAAAAAAATATGTACCACCATAACATTCTTGCGACGCCATTGATTATTGAATGTCATAAGCTAACTTTTATATGCATGCTAAATTTTATTGGTTATTAATATATATATTAGACATTAAAAACATTAATATATATATTAGACATATATTTTTAATAATTGATTGTTATAACAGTACATAACACCCCATTAAATATTTCTCAAAAAAGACAACCCTCAGTTTGATTGGCCCACTTTTTTGGGTTTCCTCCGTCATCCAGTATAATTATTCTTAGAATAGTTTTGCACAAAGTCAACAGAACATCATCCATAAAGCTACTTCTACGATAGGAACTATTTAATAGTGATAAGACGAGCTCACGAGTGGCTTTGGCAATTGCCACTGGTAAGGCATCATTGGTGAGAAAATAAATAGAATATATATAAATTATTCTTTGGGGATGGTAGCATTTTGCAAAACCAGATAAAGAAAACTTGGAAAAGTGACTGGAACTTACGCAATAATACTAAAACAACAATGAAGCTTCAAGGCCAATTAAGTGTGGACATCCATATAAATCAGCTTCCTCAGTTTCGCTCAAATATATAAGTTTGATTTTCTACAAAATGACATTTAGTGGAAAAGAGGGTATTAAATTATTTTAGCTTCAAATTCCTTGCTCAAAAAACTAGCTTCGGCAAACAGCCATTTATAATTATATTTGCATCTCTTTCTTGGTCAAAAGGAAACAAAAAAAGGCTACATCTGATCAACACTGTAAGGCAAGTACGCAAGCTATATTTTACCTGTCAATTAGGTTGCGTTTGGTTAGAGGAAATAGAAATTTCTATTCCCTCATTATTCCCAGAGGCATAAACATTCTTCCGTTAGATTACAATTTAAGCGGAAATAAATATTCCCATGGGGATATTTATTCCCACATATGTAGGAATAGTTATTCCCTCCTATTTATTATTATTATTATTATTATTCTCACCTTATTTCTTATACTATTCTACAAATCGAATAATAAAATACTAATTTTTACCTTATTCTATTCCAATAACCAAACATGGGAATAACGATTCTAATTCTATTCCCATTATATTTTATTCCCTAGAAATAATTATTCTTTCTCCACCTTATTTCATTTTATCAACTAAACGTACTATTAAAGTATAACCAAGTCCTTATTGATGCCAGGCAAATTACTGCTAATGAAACATTTCATAATTTTCACCTGAGATTTTTAGGATTTCAATTACAAAGTATGCTTATAAACTAGTTTTTGTGATAAGACAAGGGAAATTTCCACACTTTTGCATAGCTTCATGCTATTAACAGGTACTCAATTTGGACAACATGGACATTCGTCACCGATGCGGAAACAAATTCAAGACACTTTCACATAGAATCATAATTGAGTAACT
>JAODPA010005440.1:0-24134 GCA_025585075.1 Nepenthes mirabilis | reverse complement strand
CATAGAATCATAATTGAGTAACTCTTCTTTTTTTTTGGGGGGGGGGGGGGAGTAATAATTTATCAACTCTTTTTTTTTTTCAGTAATAATTGATCAACTCAACCTAGCCTATTATTCTATTATTTTCATGCCCTTTTTTTTCATTTGACCTTGTAATGCTTCATTTTTGTCACATTCGAATTCGTCTAACTTTTTTCTATCAAGTCCAAATTTCCAATTTTTGGTATTGAAAAATGCACATAACAACAACTCCCAAGTTTAGCTCTCTAGTTTGCTAAATGCTAATACTTTCATGTCTTTGGTAATTCTAAGGTTTGATGTAGCCAAACAAACGATTTAACGTGATTTGAAGTATTACTTTGTTTATAAGGGGATGGCACAGAAGTACCTACAGGAAAAAACGTGGAGATATGATTAAAGAAAGGGAGTTGAAGAAGTAAGCTATTGTATTATGTTATGGACTTTGATTGTACGCATCCCTCTTGACGTGAAGAGCCGTAAAGGGAAGGGGAAGCAAAGTTAAATATACCACTACCTCTTAACTAGGATAGTTATAATGAAAATAATGTGTGCAGTGTTTGGACCCAATTTCTTGGCACTAATTCTTTGACTTCAACAGCTTAAAACAATATTTAAATGGATATTTGCATGCTTAGCAATGGTGAGCTAACCAATGAGTAAGAAGGAAAAGTTCAAGAAGCCACAAACACCATTCATGAATGAATATGAAAAAGGATTCTAACTTACTCCAGTTCAAATGTTGCAAACGTTCCTTTCCAGGTGGGGTTTTCTGCAGTCAAAGATCCATCACCCACCAAGTTGGCAAAATGCATCAGCTAGATGAAGATGACAGAGAAAATGTTGAAAATTCATCAGAATTCTGAAATGCTGAAAATGACACATTAATAATGACATTTTTTTATGCTTTGGAGTTCAATATTAGCAATGAAATACACGACAATTATGACCATGTTTAACACCAACAAAGACTATTTCATGGTTGGTTTAACACCAACAAAGACTATTTAATGATGGTATTTAAATATCCATTACAGTAAGCACAATCCCATGAAAACAACATCAATATGAGATGCCAAAAACAAGAAGAGGCAAGTCGTTCCAAGAATCAAGGTAACCAGCTGCAGGAAGCATGCAATGAACACCAGAAAGGCTAACAACACATCTGTCATTTTCAGAACTGAAAAGAGGAAACTAATCAAACACGCATTCCAACCCTGCACAACAGATAAAGACCAGAAAAATAACCAGATTTCATTTTCATTTCATCAAGGAACAGAACTGAGCATAGAATGGTCTGAACTTCTAATTTTTGCATAGTGGCAAGAAATTTCGCAAAGCTCAACTGTTGAGCACCTAAAGATACAAGTAAAGCAGTTTCATTTATCCAGATAGAAACTTCCAAGGAAAACATACTAAATCACCGAACTATTCAGTCCAGATAAAAATAAAAGAGGAAAAGATTCAACAATAGGAAAAAGCAAAATCCCAAACAGCTTTTGAGATGGCCCAATATCGCGAAGGGACCGCCCTAGCTCAATTGGGCTCAGACCTTGATGTTACAACTAAGGTCAAATTATCACAAACCATTATAATCCTTAAAGAGTGTAAATACATAATTTCGAGTATGATCAAACAACCGAAAATCAAACAATGTCAGAATGATCAAATTTCACAAGAGAAGTATCGTTCAAAGTGTTCCTGGGGACCAAATTATCACAGTGGACATCCCTCATCTTTCAAGCAAGAGTTCATCTTCCATCTGTCCTTGAGAAGAATTTGTTCGAAAAGACAGGACTAGAGACAGGAGAGGATAGGACCCAAGCCATTTGCATGGACAACAGGTTAGCCATTATGAAGGATTTGTCAAGCAAGAATTTGTTTTACGTCTGTCCTTGTGAAGTGTTTATCTTCTTGAAGATAAGGAGCATGATTTTGCAGGGACATAACCCGGGAGGCCATTGACATGGGAAAGAGGCCACCCTTTAGAAGAATCACTTTCTAGCTAGAACTCATTTTCATGTCCTTATGAAATGCTTGTCTTCTGACAGATGAGATGGGGTGTGGCCAACGCAAAAAGGATACCATCAGAATGTGCTTGTTTAATTACTAGGCCGATGTCATCAACCACCGTTGGATTGAAGCATTACTAAACTATACATACAACCAAACTCCAGATGAACAACCACAAATTCATAGGATATTGGCAAAAACATCTGAACGATCTGGAATATCTCGAGTATCTAACAAACTATGGCATCTCTTTAGAAAAACAATTCATAGTATGTCACGTGAAAGTCCCAGCCTATTAAGCTATTATTGTTTCTAACTTTGCAATACCATAAATCAAAGTAATCACCAATCAGACAAGCACTAAATGCTAGCATTCTGGATTCACTCCAATTGGATTAATAACAAAACACCTCCTCCCCCACCCCCCACCCCCGCCCAAAAAAAAAACTGTTTTTTGTTAGCCCTGGAGTGCCTTACATTAACTTTTTCTGGCTGCAAGTTCATATTAACCCTCATGAAGTTGGCTAAATGTCATAGCAAATCCCGATATTTTCATTGCAAGGCATGATCAACGAGTGTCCAATGCATGAGAATTTGGCATTTTGAAACTCATGAAACGCTGAATCTACACAACCTTTTAGTTGCAGTACAAAGAAGGGGTTTTTGCAATCTGAAACGTGACTCCAAGTCATATCTGAGCAACATTGTTAAGTACCGAGGCTCGTCCTCTTTTACCTCATGTGACATATCCAAGACATACCATGCAAATACATGCATTACCCTTGTCAATGCAAGGTATCATATGTTACATTGGTCACCTGAAACTTCTTTATATGGATGAATAGAGGGATACAGATCACAAGCCCAAAAATACTCCAGACCAGGCCATAATAGAGTTCTGTGCATAGATCATGGCCTAAATCCGCACGTACTGCTGAATCTGTGCTTGTTAGAGCTACTATCAAGTTCAGATATTTAAAGATACCTCAAACAAAATAGAATGTCATGCGGTACACCAAACACACTAATGATTAGTGAAAAGAGAACAAAAGCAACTCAAAATCAAAATCCATCCAGCTGACAAAGACCTAACACCAGTGAAATATTTACAAAGATGACACCCTTGAATGATTGAAGAAGACAATTCAAATCAAAATTACCCAGCTGACAAGGACCTTACTTAAATGAAATATTGACAAGACAATGGCTGCTGATTGCAGTTCTGTGTGCAAATTAAACCCAAGCCACACAAAGAACTTCTGAGGAATAATAATATTATGTAGTACCTGTATGCTGCCTTAGAATACTTCATTCACCGCTTGTCCATCACTAGCGACACTTAACTCTTCTAATACATCCACATCGTCAATAGGAATATCTTCACTATTATCAGTGCAATAACCTATATTAAAACCACAGTTAAATAAGAGATCTGCCATAAAAAAAAAAAAAAACACCAAACACTGCTCAGAAAGTAGTACAAGATAGATAAGATACTCAATAGAGGTGAAGGGGGGGATATTAAAACCAAGATTTGGAGAACTGACAGGCAGATTTTCTTCATCTACTAAAATTGAGAGGACATTATACCCCCTTAAGTTTGGTGAAGATATTAATGGTGAAAGGGTTTGGTAAGCAGTAAGCCATCAAACGGTAAGAATGACCCTCCTCCACCCACCCCAAATAAACAATTTCATCGTCAAACTGAGGCCCTTTGCATTCGACATTCATTTTGTCAAATAACAAAGTAAATTTGGAAGTAGAAGATGAAATAGCAGTAAGTTGGAGGGCTAGATTTCAAGCACAAAATATAGGATGAAGATTGCAAATACATGGGCATCAATATCTTCAATAAGTACCAAAAGGCAGCATAAACCAAAACCAACAGAAAAACATAGTGGGACAAAACACTGCCATTCCCCCTTCAGCCAGGGAGGTGGCATTGAGGCAAAGATACCAAAATTAACACAAAAAAAAAAAACCAATAACATCTGATGTTATAACAACGCTAAGATCTCACCTAGATTATCAACCTCATCAGAAAGAAGCTTCAAAAAGGAAGATAAGCAACGAGGTAAATGCTTGTGCCATATTTGGCACAACAGGCCAAAGTTTTCCTTAGAACTGAAGTACCAAATTTACTTAGGTGCAAGGTCATTGGGTCTAAATTTCATCCCAGCAAAATGACTGGATGGCGAAGAATCACACTTAGGGATGAAAATGGGGCAGATACATCTCTCCCAACCTGCCCCTGATTAAATCCATGCCAACTAAAGGTTCAAATCTCCAATTTTATACGTAGCCAGGCTTGAACTTCTTTGCCAGAAAATCCTTCACTGCTTGTCTTGTTTGAGCTCTAATTGGGTTTTCTTCTCGGATAAAATTTATAAGGCTAAGGTACTAGTAAAGGACTTTGTTTGGTCTACAATGCTTAGCAGATCTAGCACCAGCAATTTGTTGACAATTAAGAGGACCTATAAGACATTCTCTCTTATAGGCCCAAAAACACTAACAATTTGTGTGATTAATTCATTTAAAAGTAACAAAACTCTCAGGGTGATTGGTGGATGAACACACCTTGTTGGAAAGCTTATTTCTGATTAAACTTATATGATTTGAAAGGGGTAATGATAGCAATAGTCTTTGCAGTTGCACTTTGGTTGCAACTAGGAGGCATTTAATGTGAAGATTTTTAAGAATAAATTTCTGGCTTTGCTCTCACTCTTGTCTTATCATAGTTCTGCTGCTGGAGCACATAATGAAAGCCTACACCAGACCTGTTCATATGCACCGAGGCTTTTCATTTTTTGGGGATTCATAAGGGAACTGACACACAAGTCAAGCAGAATTGACCCTAGTCTTTCCCATGAAACAGAAAGTATTCTAACACTTGAGCTATAAGCTCAGTGGCTTTTCTTTTTTCCTTTTTTTTTTTGTGATTTATAAGGGAACAGACACACAAGTCAAGCAGAATTGACCCTAGTCTTTCTTATGAAACAGAAACATTCTACCACTTGAGCTGCCCTGTCTGGGGCAATTTTAGAAGCTTTTTACATCGAAATCTTTTCCGTTTGTGATGTTTTTCCTTTTTCAGTTGAGACCGTACCTTATTCTCCTATTTGTACAGCATTTGCCTTTCACCACTAATTTTTTTACTAATAAAAAGACAAAAGAAGAAGAATAAGAAAAGGGGGTTAAAAGACTTTACGCAGAGTATGATACAATGTTTTTTCAATGGACTAACAAGCTTTAATTGAGAATTGAAATGTGTCATAACAATGAAAATCTTATTTTGATTGGACAACAGCTTCCCAGAAAAATTGTTCAGTGAAGTTATCGAGGGTGTAAAATAAAGTCCAAGTGCATATGCATGGAAAGAGGATTTAGTCGCCAAAATGTCACCACAAGATGTGTTTCAGACGCCATTGCTTCAGCAATGCTATTGCACTTTTCATAGGAACAGGCCGTCTGGACAAGTGGAGAGTAAAGGCTTCGGAAAGTCCAGGGAAGGAAAATATCGTCTTCTCATCACAAATACTTGCTATGATATGAAGTAAGAAGGGAGGGAATAAGCACAAGAAAAGATTCAAAGTAGATCATTAAAAATCATGAAAATAAAGTTGCACTCAAGATAAAACGACATAAAAGCCAGAAAGAAAGAAAAAATGTGTTAACAAGATAAATTACTCATATCAAAACAGTTACCTCTTGATATGGGCATTGGACTCTGACTCAAGGACTCTGTTGATTTATCAAGAAGATATGGCAGGTCAAGAAAGCTCAAGAACGCCTCTGTTTGAGGATTTCTGTAATGTTCTGCAGCCAGGTGTCAGAAGGTCAAGTGTACATCTGATACAGCATTTGATAAACACAGAGCACAGGTCATAAATTATAAAATAGAATAATCCTAGAGGTTCATATTCACATATATGACTCATGAACTTTGGAGGTTCATGTTCACAAATAAACAATACTAAATGACTCGAACAAGGTCAATATAGCACAGTAAATCCGATCCTCAAATATAATCCTCAACTAATACTTCCTACAAGACCTGTCGAATACCTGAATACCCAGTGAAGGTGCTCATTGTCCCACCTACAATCCACCAGCTGGATAAGAATTTTCCCTATAGATTGTCAGCTAAAGGGAAACACTGTTCTTCTCCCTCGGGCAATGCTTCTCAGAAACCTCCTGTACTTCATCAAAGAAGAAGACTGCCCTTCCCGAAGCTCCTTCCTTATTGTACACCTACACGATCAGATATGCGTACTCCCTCAATCATCATCACTACTGAGAACAGATGCTTCAAATATTCCAAAGACACACAAGACCAGGGGAGAAGATAGAATCATGGGCTTTCAGCCTCTTTCTCTCTGTCTGACAATGGTTCTTACTTTAAAAAGAGAGTCTAGCGCGAGAACTTTCTCTAAGACTTCATAAAGCTCCACTGCTCCACAAATACATCCCATTGATTCCCCTAAGATTCTGTGTTTCTGTGACACAGAAGGTCCATAGCAAATTATAGCCCTAAATCTTCTTCAAAGTCCCTTTGTCTAAGCCTACCAGTTTGACCAAACTGGAAATATTTTCCTTAGGCCTTCTTCCAAACTGGAAATAAAATCACCTAGCCCTAACTCTCCAGATAGATCCGAGAATAAGAACTTGAATTCAAAGAACCAGATTTATTCTACAATTTTGAATTTTATAGCCACAAAAACTGTGCAGCGCGTCCGCTCCAGTTGAGAACCGAATGCAACCTAGGTTAACTCTAGAGCACAATTAAGTGTGCGGGTCAATCTCAGGACAAAAACATGAAAAATCCACCAGTGTCGAGTATGTCAAACGCAAGTCACAGGTTAAAATTGTAGAAATACAAGTAATTAATGACAACATGCAACAATCGGATATGAAAAAGATTTCTTCAATTCATTCCCCCATATAGAGGGTTTTGAACATTTTGGCATTTGACATTAATATATATTAAAAGTATCCAATTTTTACAATGGGATATCTAGTTTTTCTACAAGGCTAATATTTAAACTAAATTCTCCTAAGTTAATATAAAAATTCAAGAATGTGAAAAAAATTACGTAAAAATTTACATGGCTCGATTTAGATTCTAACATCCTTACCCTACCAAGATGTTGACATCCTCGTTGACTTGACCTTCAATGTAGCATTGACCTCTCACTTCTTCAGTCCCATATCTTGAACAAGTTCCTAACTTGTTTCTTTTGTTGGCCTCCCATTTCACTACACGAGCACTTCTTTTTCCTTCTTTTTAGCTAATACCGTCATCTCCCGTTCAAATAGTGACCTATTCAACTTCTAGCTCAGGTAATGGCTTCAATCTAATGTCGGTACATTGTGGCAAGTTGCATTAGGGGGCTTCCATGTCAAGATGATATTGTTTTAAACAACTTGTATGGAAGACTGAGTGAACCTTCATCTATTCTAGAGAATCTATCTTGTACAAGACCTCCTCCACACGAGCAATTATCAGGACAAAGCCTTCATATTTCCATAGGAGATGCTTAGCTCTTCCTTAGATAAACCGCATTTGCCCTTGAAGAAGTTTTATCGATACAAGATCTCCCAGCATAAATTACACAGGCAACTTCTTTTGATCTGCCCACTTCTTCATTTGATAAAACACTTTTTCTAGATTAGCTTTGGCAATCTCTCTGTTCTACTTTCATTACTAAGTAAAGTTGTAAAATACTCGCCTTTGTATAGCTCGGCTACCGTGTGTGGAATAAGCGGTTGCTAACCTGTAACAATCTCAAAAAGATTTTTCTTTGAAGAAGAGCATTTTTTAGTATTAAAATAAAATTGAGCAACATACAATATCTTCACCAAATCCTTCTAACTGGCTATCACAAAATGGTGTAGATACTCCTCAAGCAAACCATTGAATCTCTCCGTTTAACAGCGAGTTTCAGAAAGGTAGCTCAATGAGATATTCAATTTTGAACTAAATAGTCCGAAGAGTACTAATTAGAAGACTCCGATGAAATCACCTCGGTCGCTCACAATGCTTTGGGGCACTCTCTAGCATTTGACGATGTGCTTGAAGAAAAGAAACATTGCCTCCCCCTTGAACAGTCTCTTGATGTTGGAACAAAAATAGCGTACATTGAGAAGCGGTGCACGGCCACCAAAATGCAAAGTGCTCAACCAAGGCAACCTAGTGTTGAAGTCGAGTAAAATACTTTCCTAGAGTCTACTAGGTACAGTAAGGGGTTCTAACAACCTAACTAGTTTCTCTTGTTCAAGCTTGTCTTATTAATAGGTGAGACATGTCTTCATATAGCTCATGATATCATTCTTCATCTTGGGTCAATAATAGTTCTATAATAGGCTCAGGGTATACTACCACCTCGGATGACCAACCCATAGAGTGTCATGACACTCTAACAAGCATCCTTGTCAGTCCCCCAACCATAGGTATGAAAACCTGATGTCCCTTTGTAAAAATAAATCCATCGTCGACCCAAAATCTTCAAGTCTTTCCATCTCGAATCCAAATTATAGTCATAGCCATTATGTCCTTCCCAAAGTTTAACTTATGCGTTCTCTGATAGGGGTGGCAATACCACTTGTTGATAGGTGAGCTATTTGAGACAAGGCGATGAGGTCCAATCTTCTACTAAGGGAATTCAAAGCCTAGTTGCAACGTTTGGCTTTATATTCTAGCTTCAAGTCAAATTCCATTAAGAACTTCTATCATGAGCCTGCATTAAAGTTAACTTCAGTTGCATGAGGATGTGACAAGCAAAAGTGTCATTAATTTTCACCATGAGCTTAGAACTGAGCAAATAGTCTCTCCATGTCCTTAGAAGGTACACAATCGGCAGACACTCCTTCTCCTATGTTACATAACATCATTTAACCTCATTTAGCTTGCAACTCTCATAAGCTGTTGGATAACCTTCTTGCAATAAGACCCCTCCAAGGGCAACATCCAACGTGTCAATCTACACATCAAAGTACTTGTTAACATATGGGAGGGCTAACAAAAGCTAAAAGCTACTTCATTGTCACACACTTCATCTCCTTGAAAGCTTTTTGACATGCCTTCGACTAGTCTCACTTCCTATACTTCTTAAATAAATTTGTCAAAAGCGCTACTTTTTCTAAATATCATTCTATAAAGTGTTGAGAGAAGTTAGCAAGGCCAAGAAATGAGTGTAGCTCACTCACACTCGTTGGAACTTGTCAATCTAAGATAGCTTGCACCTTCTTTAAATCCTCCTAATCTAACTTCACCCCACGAAGTACCCCAGGAAGCTGAGCAAAAGAGCATTTCTCACGCTTCACGTGAATGTTATTTCCTTCAACTTCTGGAACACTAGTCTTAGATAATTTAAATAATCTTCCATACTTGAATTATATATCATGATATTATCCAAATAGACCACCACAAATTTGTCCAAGTATTCATGAAATACCTGATTCATCAACTTGCAAAATGTTATTGAGGCATTAGTCAAACCAAATGACAATACGAGCTACTCTAAAACTTCATATCTTGTAACATGTGCAGTTTTTGGCTTGTCTTCCTCCACGATTCTAACTTGATGATAGCTTGACCTCAAGTTGAGCTTCATGAAATATTTTGCGCTGCTCAACTGATCAAACAAGTCAGCAATCAAAGGAATCGGTAGTGGTTCTTCACGGTCACCATATTTAGAGCCATCGGGTCAATGTAAAGACACAAACTCCTATCTTGCTTCTTTTGAAAAAGAATGAGAGCTCCATAAGGCGCTTTTGAATTGTGGATGAACCCTGTGTTGATCAACCCATCTAGTTATTTTCAAAGCTCTGCTAACTCGGGAGGTGCCATCCTGTATGCTTCTTGAGCAAATGGCCTCACCCCTAGTATTAGTTCAATATGGTAATCCACTGCTCTCAAGGGTGGAAGAACTTCAGGCAACTCCTTTGGCATCGGCTTCTTGAATTCTTCTAGGAGTAGCCTAACTTCTACCGGTGAAGACCTAACCTCGATGTCCTTTTCCGCTAACAACGGCACAAGGTAGGTGTGCCTTTCTTCAAACTCTTTTTAACTTGGAGTGCATACAACACGTTACCCTTTCTTTCAAATTCTTTCAACCTTTTGGAGGCGCTCACAAGACATGGACTCTCACTATGAGGAGCACCAAGTTTAAGGGAGGCATGAGCACTCCCGAAGTCACCTTAAGGAAATCTAACCACAAAATTAGGTCAAAGTCATCAATAGAGATTGCCATAAAGTTCAGCTTCTCATTCCACTCTCCAAGTCACATCAACACAAACTTGGCAACATCAAGGGTAGGCTTTGCTTTTAAATTCACAGTATTCATGTTGTTACCATCACCCTCCAATCGCATATCCAATTGATCAACCTCAGTCCCAACCACAAAGTTGTGAATGGTGTCCGTGTCAACCATGGCACAAGCACTCTTGCCATTCATTGAATATCCATGTACATCAGGTATGTGAACTTAATGGATGTCCAAGAGCATACTTCTCCATGGCATACAAGAGGTGGACCGCGCCCATGCGAGCTTGGTCCCTATCGCTCTCATCATCTCCTAACCTCAGTTGATGGCTTCTCCCATGCAGTGCACTCAAAACTTCATTGTGCGGGCATTGTGCCACCTTATATGTCCCGTCACACAGGCTACACCCACAAGACGCATTCTTACTCGTCAACGTACTAATACTTCCCTTGGAGTTCTAGGAGTTTATTAGCAACGAATTTTTTTGAAAGTTACTTCCCTCACTCTTGGCTTTACTTTCTGACTTACTGATACTAAATGCACTCTGGGGGGGACTTCTTTGATGGATTACCACAATTCCCATGATTATAGTTGCCTCTCTTAATGGTATAGTCAACAAGTCTTTCAACTGCATTTTGGATGAAAGTTAAATCTTACACTCGCTGTCTAAATAACTCTATTTTGAGCCCACAACTGCAAATTATCAATAAAACAAAAGAAACAATCATCGTCAGACATGTCTTTGGTATCTAACATGAATGTCGTCGATGTCAAGTAGTTTGAATACTCGACGTCCACCACTATGAGGATGATTCTTATTACATAGAAATCATCAAATGCATTATAAGGCTAAGAATCAGCCAATAAATCAAATCTATAACTAAACTAGGAAAGTAATAATGACAAGACATTTACAAAATATTTACAATAATTACACCATAAATTCCTCCCTTACTAACATAGCCCCTTAAATTGATATTGGCCAATCAAGAAGCAGCAATTTGCTCACAAGGAATTGATAACGCTACCAGGTCATAGACTTGGTAAATGCATTAGCAATCTGTAGATCACTCGAGATATGAGGAAGAGAGTATGTCATTGACAAATACTTCTCAGATGTAGTGATAATCCCCCCTCATTATGATTTATATGTTTGTAATAAATGGGATTAGCAACAATCTAAACAACACTAATATTATCAACATGGAGAGGACTGGAATCAAATTGGCAAATCCAAGCTCCACCAAAAGCCCACGAAGCCGAACAATCTCGGAACAAGCAGCAGACATTGCACGATATTCCGATTCAATGGAGAATCTAGAAACTTGCTCATGCTTCTTGCTTTTCCTTCCATAAGATCAAGGAAGACCCAAAAAACACGCACCATTCTATGATAAATTGCCGTGTATCCCGACATCAAGCCCAATTTGCATCACCATATCCCACCAATCAGAGAGATGAGCCAGCCAGGGGGAACAAACCACAAGTACGTATCCCATGAAGATAGCGAATGATGCGACAAACAATAGCTAAATGTAGGTAATGAGATGTGTACATAAAGTGATTAACTTAATGAACAACAAAAGAAATATCCGACCAAGTGATAGTCAAATAGTTCAAACTGCATACCAATTTTTGGAATACAGTAGGGTCGAAAAGAAGGTTACCCTTATCGCAGCAATATTTGACATTAACTTTTAGAGGGATAGCCATAGGAGAGGTATCTTCAAGGCCAGCTAAACTAATCAAATCTAGAGTGTATTTATATTGATTCAAGAAGACCCCCATAAAGTCCTTAAAAACTTCTAACCCTAAGAAGTAACTAAGATGGCTGAGATCTTTTATATGAAATGAAGCATGACTATGCTACTGTAGATTAGGAATCAAGGCAGAGTCCATCCAGGTTATAAGAATATAATCAACGTAAACAAGAAGAACAATACCCATAGATGTCTTGTGGAGGAATAAAGATGAGTCTTACTGACTTTTCTTAAACAAAAAACAAAGTAATGTAGAACGGAATTTATCAAACCATACTTGATGAGGTTGTTTCATCCCATACAAAAATTTCCTCAATTTAAATACATCTGAAGAGCTAATGGTAAACAAGCCCGATGACAGAGCCATATAAATCTCTTCTTTGAAATAACCATGAAACGCATTTTCAACATCTATTTGATTAAAAGGTCATCCCTATGAGGCAACAATAGAGATGACTGTGCATAAAATAGTCATCTTGATAACCGGAGCAAACATTTCCTTATAATTTACTCCACACTCTTGTCTATTACAAAGGTCAACTAAGCGGGCCTTATAACAATCAATAATTCAATCCGAGCAAACCTAGAGAGAGTGAATTGGATATCATGGATATTTTAAATTAGAAGAGATTTGATTTTCTTTGATTAAAAAAGATTTTAATTTATTTGATTTTAATTTTATTTGAAAGATTTTATTTGAGAAATTTTATTTTTATCTTCAGAATGTGTGTATTATTATTTTCTAATTTTGAGATATCGTATTATTATTATTATCACTATTCCCACCTTATTTCTCATACTATTTTACAAATCAAATAATGGAATACTAATTCCCACTTTATTTTATTCCAACAATCAAACATGAAAATAACAATTCCAACTCTATTCTCATCCTATTTTATTCTCATCTTATTTCATTCCAACAACCAAACGTACCATAAAGGATTGTTAGCTTTCTTCAAGAATTCGACAAAAAAACAAGAGGTACGATTTATAATTATGTCTCTAATACCATGTTAAGTAGTTTGAACACTCGATGCCCTCTACCATGAGACTGATTCTCATTATATAGAAATTAGCAAACATATTACAAGGCTAAGAATCAGACAATAAATCAAATCTATGCCTAAACTAGGAAAGCAATAGTGACAATATATTTACAGAATATTTACAATGATTATACCATAAATAGATTGATTCCTTACTAATAGAGAAATATTTAACATAGTCTTTGATTGCCCCCGTGTGCTTGATCTATTTTAACTTTTTGTGCCGTGAATTCAGTAGGTAGAACTATGCCAACAGTTCTCTCTTGAAGTCTTCCCACAAGTTAACACTTAATCTCCCGTGGGCAATTTCCTCATTTTTGGTGTGCCACTTAGTTTGGCATCACCAATCAAGTACATTGTCGCCATGAAAACCTTGGCCTCATCTGAATCTTTCTTCATAACCCTAAAGTACTATTCCAAATCGAAGATGAAGCTGTTAAGATCCCTCGAATTCGAACGCCACCATATGAGCGAGGTTCCGGAGGTTTGACTCCACCACCGTAGAAAGCACCGTCATCAGTTGTAGCAACATGCACTAAAAGACTCACCATACTAGTGAGCTTGACATTCTCTTCTTGAAACACTCATTTAGCCACCGACATCCTTAATCAGGACCTTGAACACATCTTCAGTGGACCTCAACTGAACGGTGAAGCTATCCGCCCATTTTTCCATTCTATCGTAAGATTCATCTCAAACTTATAGCTTAATTACCCTTCTCTCAAGAGTTTCAAGACAAGTCACTATGGTCACATGAATTGCAAGAGTTGCTAAGTAGTCGATTGTATTGCTTGGGATATCACTATCCTACTGTATAAGCTTTTTTCAAAACCAAGGCCTTTCTTACCACTCCTCTCATAAGTAAGGTTCTGATACCAACTATTACTATTTGAATTTTATAGTCACAAAAACCATGCAACGTGTCCATTCCTATTAGAAGCTGGACGTCAACCAAGTGAACCCTCAAGCACACTTGAGAAAAAAAAAAAAGCTTCCCAGTTGGATTGGACCAACCGTCACCCGAAAGATAGCATTGCTGATACCACATTATCAACACTTGATGCAGCTCTACCCAATTCCACTGCTGGATCTCAGCTATTTCACACTAACCCTTGCTTGACCACCATTGCATAGTTCCTTGTGCGAGGTATGGGAACTTTAGCACATTTTTCAGCTGGAAAACTCACCAATAATTATATTCTAAACTTACTTAAAAATTCAATGTCAACTATCATTATCCCTTAAAATATGCAAATGTTTATATACTCTATCCACATCCAGATTAAATATCACTCTCACAGTCACTCCCCTTTAGATACCCGTTTTACTAGAGAACTGTTTAAAACTGAAAGATAAAAGAGAGTTGGGTTCAATTCCTGCCAACGTCTAATCCCCATCTTTCCTAACATAAGGAAATAGAAGGGGGAGGAGCAGGGGAGAAAAAAAATTCCCTGCCCTCAGGGATCTCTCACTCAAAGAATCAACCTATGAAAAGCAAGAATCCTTCAGTCACTAAAAATCTTCTGCAGCAATATCCTGCCATTTTTTGTGCTCTGTCAACCTGATTCCTTGCTACCAACTGCCCCAAGTAATCCCACTGAAACCTAAAAAATTGACATGGAGAAGGATGAAGCCATGCAGATCTCACAACTGGCATCTAAAGAGGATAGCCATCTAGATTTGATTCTTAAAAAGCTTTATCTAAGGCACTCAAAATAGGGAAGCAACTTAAAATATGGGGAAATTTTGAAATATATGTTCTGACATGGCCTGCAGTAAAGTGTTGGGTATTGTTGGTGGCAACAGAGATACTGAAGGGACTGCTCAGGCAAACAGTGGAGGGACCAATACTGAAGAATGACAAGAAGCTGAGGCCTCACATAAAGAGAGATGTTCAGATCAGCAGGGCAGAGCCTAATAGTTCTCTTTCTATTTCAGCAGCGAGGACATTTTACTTGATCAAGTCAGGAATCAGAAGTGGGATAGGCAGCTTACGTAATATTCTAGAAGAATTTTATGTTAATGATGTTAACATGAATTAATTGCGATATATTGCCTGATTTGAGGTTACTTGGTCCTTATAATTAATTAAAAAATTCATTTCCGTAAAGTTCGAATAAGTAGTTGCAATATTCAATCCAACATTCAAACGTAACCTCAAAAGGCAATTTCACAACTTCCAAATTAGTCAGTTTTTCAATACAAATTTTAAAATATGGTCGGTGGCCTTTTCCTGTAGATAGGGATGATTTAAAATTCCAGTTTAAACTTAATAAATCAAATAATAGTAGTTAAGAATTTCATATCTAAGAGGTTAGCCTTATACTTTATAAAATGAAGACCCTTTCTTATTCTTTTTAAGAAAAGTAAAAAAGTAAAGAGAAAGGACGAGAAAGAGAGGAATGTAGAAGAAGAAGATTACGAGATCAAAGAAGAAGGCTGAGTAGGAAAATTCAAACACTAGGGCTAAGGAATCAAGAAAATAACAACCAAGTTCATTCATATTCTTCTTTGGTGTAAGTCATAATTTCTTATCTTCGTTAAAGGTTTCATTCTTCCTTCTTGTAAGAAATTAGATGGATTGTTGTTTTCCGATCTTTCTTTCATCAATTTGAGATATGGGGTTTATGCAGCCTCAAAGTTATAGTAATTAGAATTATATGTTAATTAGTAATGAAAAAATTAACGTAAGTGTTGAAATTAAGGAGTGACTAGAGAAAATTGCATAAATATTGACACAGACTTGAAATCAAATTGTTTACACTCAAGCTCATGTATATGTTCGGTTACATTTACAGTATTCAAGCAGATAGTCTCTGTTATTATCTTATATTTCAAGTATTTGCGTGAATTTTCTGAATTCAAACTAATTTCTGATCAGTTTTTGTCTAGTACTTGATGTAGCGTTTGAATGCCAGAGCTCTGTTGAGGACTGTTTGTTCTGTTTCTGCAGTTTTCAAAGTCTAGCCTTAAAATTGTTGTTTTCAATAGTTGTTTCCTGTATTTTCTTGAATTACAGACTTTGAAATTGTGATCTAGCTTCTTATTCTTGAGTTTAAGTCATTATCTCTAGATTTCATTAGACTTTCGTTGGTTACCAAAATAATTCCCTTTTGGTATGTAGTGTTTGAACACCGTTTGAACACCAGACATGTGCCTTGGAGTGCGACCCAACATTGGACAACCAATCTAACAGATTGTTGTCAGCGTCTTGGAGTATTATGAAATCCTTGGATTCTAATCCTTGTTCACTGATATGATATCCGAGTATTGGGATCTTTCCTTTACTCATGATTATGATTAAGGTGGAAATAGTTATATGAAAACACTACAGTCTTGGATAATATGGAACCTGCAAAACTTTAATGCAGTCCATAGTTTTCTAATACTGATTTCTGTATCCTAGTGGCTTTTGATGTCATTGTTTTGTGGTGAGACACTTATACCATGTAACCATCATATTATGATGTCGGAGGATGGCAGCAAGAGACACTGGATTAGGATATAGCCATGCCACAGAGAATAGGTGAAGATGGTCACATGTATGATCTTAAATGTCCTGGTGATCTCATGTTATTCATCTAACCAAATGAGGGCATAAATACGATAACCTTTGATTATGATGGTAAATAATGTCCACGGAGATTTCATTGAAATTCTCATAGTATTTTATAACCTCAATTGTGTTAGGATTTGTAAATCCAGTCTCCTTATATATCTTATGTGAGATTCTGGATCTCTTTCTTCCTGATTGTCAATTGATTGTATCTTCATATATATTTATTATTGGACTGAGCGCATTATTATATGTAATTCATATATTGTCCTTACATTATTATTTTATATGACTTATTCTGCCAGAGTAGTTGCAAGTATTCCAAAGACTTAGATGTAGAGTGGCGTGGTCATCTTGGATTCAATGAGGAGTCTCGAAATAGAAAAAT
Source organism: Nepenthes mirabilis (assembly GCA_025585075.1). Taxonomy (NCBI): domain Eukaryota; kingdom Viridiplantae; phylum Streptophyta; class Magnoliopsida; order Caryophyllales; family Nepenthaceae; genus Nepenthes; species Nepenthes mirabilis. The sequence continues at coordinate 7,086 of JAODPA010005440.1, read as the reverse complement.
ATTAGATTTTTATTATCCTATATTTATTTTGTAAGACATAATGTATGTGGTATTAGTTGTTTATGAACATGTATTAATTAGCATACAATTGTTGTAGATGCTTTGGTTCTATATTAATGAAATGCAAATAGTATTTTATCGCCATTTGAGATTTATGGATTATGATATTTATGGTTTTCCGCATTGTGATTTGGGCAGCTTGCATTATATTTTTGGGAATTAGGCCGGGTTGTGACACCTTATTTGGAAATGAGATGGTTAATGTAAGCATCAAAGTCGGTTTCAACCCCCCCCCCCCAAAAAAAAAAAAAAAGGTTGAGCAATCCAAAAAAATTAGCAATGTCAGAGTCACAAAAAAGTTGACGTAAAAGATATTAGGAATTTACTCATATTAAATAACATAAAGAGGAATCTAAATTAGAAGCAAACAAATTTATTTTAAAGCCAATGGCACCACAAGGAGGGAAACAGTGGATTGTGAGAGAGCACATATTTACCAACAAAGTGGACATTTGATAGAGATTGAGAGGTCTCATGGCATGGAGAAGTCTGTGCAAATTCAAAAGGTTTAGCCCCCAGTGTTTGTAGTCTAGTCCTGGCCCATTGACGGCAATCTTGTATGTCGAATTGTATGTGGCTAGCATACCAAAATAAAATGTCTAGCTGTTAGGGCTTAGACTAAACAGAAGGACCAGAACAAAGACAGAATAAAGCAAATTCGTACCAAAAGTCAGCACGCCTTGAAGTAAGAGGGAAGACAGAGTTGAACTTCCGAGTAATTGCTAACCACTCTTCATCATACCGAATTTCAGAAGGGCCTGGATCTGATTGAATTTCGACAACCTGAGACCAAATAGCTTCAGAAATGACTACACAGAGAGCAACATAAGCAAACAATAATGACATTAATTGGTACCTGTAAAAACTTGCGTCCTGGAAGGCACTTGTCAAGTGCAAGGAACTTTGTCAAAGGACCAGTGTCCCCATGCTGAACAAGAGCAGAAAACTTACAGTGGAGATGAGCTGAAAACCAATATGAAGGTTTTAATTTTTCCAGCAGCTCCGCAGCAGCTTTACTTCCAAGAGTTTTTTCCTGAATCTGAGAATATAATAGTGTCATAAAAATATATTGGCCAAATATCTATGTCACGTTGATAACAGTTTCCAACATGACAAAACAACAGTGTCACCAAAAAATACAATACAATAGATGCGTATGACAATGAAAAAATTAGAGAAACATAAAGCATCCCCAATTTACAATGGTAAATTAAATGAATTTGCTTCTTAAGCCAGTACACCTATGATTTCCCGGTTGATAATTGCACTGTTTTTCTTAGTAAGCCCTATAACTATTGAAATTCAAATTATGCACTTAATAATTCATTCATTGATCATTTGGCCGTGAATCTTAATTTCTTTTTTTCCTCTAATTCCAATGTCTTGCCCAGCCATTGGACCTAAAATATGTCAAAACAAACACCCATAAGGAACCAACACCAGTTTAGCATCACTAGTTCCTTAAAGCTACTGGTTCGGTTAAAATAAGCAATCTGACCAACTGCACATCTTACATGTCCGTATCTGTATTTTACCCTCCCTCTATTGAGGCCCCGAAGTGTGAAGCAAGCAAAGGATTTGATTGATGTATCTGATACATCCAACCACAATTATGTGGATCAAGGTACACCCAAGGTTGAGGGACATGAACGAGGACAATGTAATACACTTGCCCTAATACATGGAATAAGAAGATATATGATGCAGGAATCCCATTACATAATCAACTCACTCAATCCCTCTAAGCTCAACATAAAATTCAACTCCAACAGATGAAGATTACAACCACTAGTTTGTATACCAAAATCCTAAGATGAAAATTTCCAAATATTAGAAAGAGTTATTTCCTAATGTAGATAAGATCCTAATGTCAATCTAATATATACTTCATTACAAGATATTTCCTAAAATAAAGCAACTAAAAACAGTAAATATGTCTAAATTATTCCTGTGTCCTAAAATAAAAAGGTAAAATAATAAATTTCTCCAAATATCTTCAAGCTAGTGGCCACTAAGAAGTGCATAAAACAGTGCCTCAAACACAAACCACCCATAGCAAAAATATACTAAGTCTATAACCTCCAGTAGATGACTGAATATAGAAGAACGTAGTGATTCAGTTTAATCTGACATCATATTCATTACCTCTTTCTTGAAAAAGGGTTTTTTTCGAACAAGCTCCATCCAGTCCCCACAATCAGTGATCCCAAGAGGCCAATCATGTGAAAGAAAGATATCAATCGGTTCCTCAACTTGCATAAGCTTGTGAACATCGTATTCACGAACATGATATACAGACCGGATATCACTTGCATTGTAAGGAGGCCTCTCAAAATGTCCTGCCAATAAAACATCTCACTGTTATCAAAATCCCCATGGGCCATCACCGCACACAAGAAGTTACCAACACTAAGCCATGGCAAGGATATAATTAAAGTCTACAGCATTAAATGTCTGTGTTATACTTCTTTAGAAATGCATGACGGCAGAACAACCTAAGTAATAATGGCGAGCATTGTATATTCCAGACAATCCACCAATTCGGATGTTGCCAAACTTGATCACTCCAGCAAACCCCAGGAAGTATATGTTAGGGGCTGCCCATCCACCGTAGTACCTAGAAGAATACCCAAGATTACTCTAGTATACCAGTGAACATAGGCCTCAGTTGGTGTCATCAATAAAGAAAAAAATAAGTTTGCCTTTTAATTCAATCACAGAAACTGCTTGTCATTCAATATTGGCATGAACAACGTACAGTATAGTATAATTTTAATAAATAAATAATCTAAAGAATCAAATTAAGAAGATTATTCAGGCACACATATATTTCAATCAAATCTTTAAGGAAGTAGAAACACATTAGGCCACTCACAGTTCCCAGAGGTAATTAGATGCTTCATGATTCCCTCCAATGAAAATGGTTGGCAAAGGAGCTACTTCTTGCCCAGAGTAATACTTCCAGAAAGTGTTCATGTGTCTATATTTAGGGGGAACATTTAAACTCTCAAGATCCTTTCTGTTTCTAACAGCCTGTAAAAGTAACCAAACCAGCTATGTTTGAAAAAATCATTTTCATAATGAGCTGAAATAGAAATCCTGGAAATAATCATGAAGTTTCTAAAATGGAACAGGCCATCAAACAAATTTTTGAATGGTATCTCAGAAGCAAATCTCTGGCAGAAGCAAATCAACAAAAAAATTGTCATCCATAGCAAATATAACATCATGTAAATACAACAATGCATTAAATCCTTCTGACTCTCTTCACCCTCATTAACTCTTCCCTACATTTCATATGTTTTCCCTGCTCCAAATACATATTGGAAAACCTTTTTTAAACTAGGTGGAAATGTATACCGAAAGCTCACGTCATCTTTTGTTTGCTCCATCCATTTCCTATTGCATGTAACATTCATTGTGTCACGATTGCATAATACACTAGTCATATAAATATGTAAATGTGAAGCAATGGAATAGATAAAATACACTGTTTTCTTCAAGGTAATTGGCCCCTCTAGTGCACTCATGACCATTACAATGCAATATAAACGCACTCACCTACTAGAAGGGGCTAAGGTTTTATCATCAAACTGAAAAGAAATCTACAATCATAAAGAAGTTTCTAAAAAGAAAAATAGTGACATGTAACAAAAGGATCAAGAAATATTAGGTGCCTTCCCAAATGATGTCACAAAATAGAACAATACGATGTTCTACTAAGTTTTTTTCTGGAATTAGTAAGCATTTGGAGTCATTATTTGATCAAGAAGACAACTGTTTGTGTTAGCGGTTGATTCTAGGTGAAATGTATGGTAAGGTAAGTTTGCTGTTCCCTTTTTACTTGGTGCAGCAGGACTATAGGGCCCTGGGCTACACAATGAAGGGTAACATCCCACCCACACACTTAACCCCCTCCCTGATCAACCATGATGCACATGATATTTTGTGAGTAATCTCTTGGAGCAATACTCGAAGACTCCACGACTTAATTAGGTTACACCCATAGAAAGTGTAAGTTTTGAATACATTAATTTACTCTTTCTAGGAGATCCAATGAATTTAGAAGCATATTATTTAGTTTCATTTGATCACATTATGATGCACGCAGTTTGGTTACTCCATTATGACATACAGAAGACAACAAAGCTGTTTTAGCAACTTGGGGGTCACAAGTTCAAACTATAAACAACCTCTATAATGCAGGGATGAGGCTATATACACCTAGCCTCCCCATGTCCCGCCATATCTGAGCCTTGTGCACAACACAGCCCTTTTATTCGATTGCTCCTTAATTCGATTGCTCTTATGGTTTGAAAAGTCTAATGATAATTCTTACCAATAGTGCTGTATTCCCGGCAAACCTTCCCCCGAAATTCACTGAAACACCAATTTATGTGCCTTGCTACCATTACCACTTCCGATTAGTCGTACTTTCTACTTAGGGATCTACCAGGTTGTACATAGTGGCAAGGTTCACAATCCCTTTCCCAATATTGAAAGAAATGTCATGTTTATAAGAGAATATCATAGAGAAATACATTAGGTACACCTTATGCAAAGGGTTTGGAGACGCAATAACTATAACTTGTCCAATCACCGGTTAGGTTGATACCTATCTAAATTACAAGGCAAGTGGGCATCCGCCAGAATAGGTGAAATGGTTACCATTAGCCAAATGGTGTGTATGACAGAAACACCACATTTGCATCAAACCTACTCCTTTTTGAGGTGTTTTAATCCCCACTTTGCATCCCATACGTTCCTGGTGAATTGGTTCGGCTAGCTGTCAGTAGGAGTTTACCAGCAAGGGAGACCATTATTCAAGTGCAAGAGTAGATTCTCCTTAAGGCATAAGATAGAATGAAACAGCAAGTAGACAAATTAAAAGAGTAAGATGAAATTTACAAGCTGACTTTAGTAGCCCATGGACAAACTACAAGCTTGCTGTTGAGTTGTAGGGAAATATAATTGACCAAAAAGATGAGGAATAGTATGAGAAGTAGTGATAAGGATTGAAGCTTGAGTGGGCTACCAAACATGTTAGTTGAATACCTTGCAGGTGAGCATAGATGTAGTGATTTCATCGGCCGTGATTTGAAGCTCAGCTGCAACCAAGTCTGAACTTCAATAGAATCATCTAGATGTTCTGTTGTGAGTGTCAACCCTATTTATGGTGCTAATTCCATGTACTGATAAGAATTTTCAACACTCTTCTCTCCGCTCAAAACACTATCGTTTCGTTATACGTGTTGGGTTTTAATCACTCCCTTATGAGTAACTCAATAAACAAAAAATTATTGAAGGTTCACACGAGGTTCATGTGAAGATCAAATTGTTCGTGCGCACGGCGAATGGTCAGAGGAGCAATCAGTGCCGGAGTCAAAGGACAACCAGAGTGCCGATGTAGAAGACTGGGGCGGCCGGGCAAATGAGGCCGGCGGCCAGATGAGCCAGCCGGCCAGCCAACTGAAGGATGACGGCCGTCCTGCTGGCGAAAGTCAGCAGAGGGCAGCTGGACTGCTGGTCTGAAAGCAACCACACTGCTTATATTGAAGAATGACCGGCTGCCAGAAATCCAAAATGAAGAAGTGCGCAAACTCATTGCGAGGGAAAATAAATGAGCAAGTGAATAGGAGTAACAAATCACCTATGAAGTCCAGAATAGGCGACTAACTTGCAGAGTAGGTGACAAACTTGCAAAGTAGGCGCCATTTGTGAGAAAGTGAGGGAAATGCGTTTTCGTGTTTATAAAAGAAGGGACCTTCCACTTTGCCATGTGTCACTTGTAAAATTAAAGTGTAGAAAGCGCTGCCAATGAGAGAAGAAAGAGAGAAGAAAAAGAGAAAATGAGGTTTTCTTGCTCTTACTTTGGAGTTTCTTGCTCTATCTCCGTTCAGTTATTGTTACTCTGTCTTGGGAGTTTGTATAACCAAATTTTATATAATGAAGATTTTTTGGAGTTTGTCCCGTGATTATTCCCTTGGTTAAAAAGGATTTTCCACGTTAAAAATTATTTTGCATTATTATGTTCCTTGTACTCACAATTTGGTGGCTGACAGCCAACATGGGGAATTTGGATTTATTCCGCTGCGCCGATTGTGTATATCTGGTTCAGAGTTCCGTACAATCTGATATCTTTCGCCTTTCAGAAATCATAAATTACCAGCAGTAATTCACAGTGAAATTACCAGTTATCCTTTCTCAGTGCTGCTTTAATCAAATACGTTCAATTGCATTGTTTCTAAACTACTACTATTTGGCTACAATGCATTCCTAACTCGTGCCACGAGTAATAAGAAACCATATAAAATTGCCGTATCATATCACCTTTGATCGGCCAAAACTAATCTCATAGCCATACAAGCGTATTCTCGGAATCAATGTAGAATCCTGAAAGATATATCTGGCTACAATGTATCTGGTTCAGAGTTCCCTACAATCCGATATCTTTCGCCTTTCAGAAATCATAAATTACCAGCAATAATTCACAATGAAATTACAAGTTATCCTTCTCAGTGCTGCTTTAATCGATTACGTTCAGTCAGAATCCGAGTTGCATTGTTTCTAAACTACTACTATTTGGCTACAATGCATTCCTAACTCGTGCCACGAGTAATAAGAAACCATATAAAATTGCCGTATCATATCACCTTTGATCGGCCAAAACTAATCTCATAGCCATACAAGCGTATTCTCGGAATCAATGTAGAATCCTGAAAGATATAACGCAAGAAATTTGGAAATTAAGCACCTGAAAGTCGCCACAGCAGATGAGAAGATCGATTTTGGTGTTCTCTACTCTCTCCAGTTGTGCAATTGTTGCGTAAACAGTGTCGAGATCCCCGTGCATACACCCTTCCACCGCAATCTTCATCTCGCTTTCCCTCTCTTTCTCTATCTCCCGTCGTCCCGCGCGTCCGAGCTTAAAGTTTACCTAACCCGGCCGGAGGGTGTGGGCAGAGACCGGGAACAGAATTATCAAAAAAATTTTATTATTATTATTTTTTTATCCATTTACTAGCC
>JAODPA010005439.1:0-13922 GCA_025585075.1 Nepenthes mirabilis | reverse complement strand
GTTTATTTGATACCTATATATATATCCACATACAAAAATTTATATATATCGTATTGAGTAATTAGTTTACTTTCTCTTTTGTTTCGCTAATTTTATAGATTAGAAGACTCAAACTAACTTATAAGTAATCGTTTTCAAAGGATGGCCGTTGGCGAAATAGTTTTGAGTGTTGGAATATTAAATGTATTATTGTATTATTTGCAATAGAGACTATAGTTTAAACTGTTAAATTTTGGTTGAATTAGATTATATTGTATTCTAGTTGACAATGTTATTCATGATGATAATACTTAAGTTTGATTTCCGAATTTTAGAGTAATTTGATACTATGATATTAGCTATGATGCTCTTTTTTTTATGTATGATTCAATATTTTACAATTGTCGATATTTGGGGTTACTTTTGGGTATCACATTTGGATATGTAGTTTAGATTATTATTTTATTTTAGATCATTTAATGGTAACTAATTTACAGGTTCACATTTTGATATTGGGTTTTGAGTTTGAGTTAGTGAAATAAACCATTAATTTATTTTGAGTTCTCAATAAAAAATAGGATTCAGATAAATACGAGTGATAAATTAAGTTAATTGATTTTAGGGCCGAGAATGTGACAGACACTTTGAATCTCGTTAATTGAATGTATTGCCTTATAAATTGATCAGGTAGTACTTAAATAGATATAGCTAGTCCAAAAAATATATTCGAATATTCTTGAAAAATTTTCTCCTATTCATCTTTTTTTAATATTTTGAAATCTTACTTGTGCAGAGATATTTTTACAATGTCCATATACTATGGCTCTTAAGTATGCCCTAACTCAAAATGCTAAAAGGGTTCTCATCGGTGAAGTTCTCCTAAAAAGGATAATTGTCTCTAAGGATTCTGCATTCGGTAGTCTCGATTAGTGATTGGTTATCACGTTCTCAACTAGCTTATTGTTCTGGATTTCCTAATAGAAACTTTGATGGAGAAGGATCCACATAATAAACATTGGTGTTGCATCCATCTTGGCCAACAGATATTTCACAGCAAAATAAAGTGATTTAATTAAGATAGATCAAACCTTATCAAATGTCCCTGACATGGCAAGTTAGCCCAAAAAATAGTGGCCAATCTGGTACTTGCTTGATTGGTGCAGTTGTTAGGCTACCTTGAGTATGTTAAATGAACTTCAATACTCGGAATTCCATTCAAATGGAACATTCTATAATAAAAGGTTGACAAAGGAGTGTAGCAATAGAGATGAAGGACTAATTAAATTTCCTATAGTACCCATATGTCTCAAAATGACCTGTTATTTGTAATCGTCTTAGGGATAGAAAAGTTCTTAATTAATTTAGCTTTACATTTGTTCGCCCATAAATTATTGGATAAGATAATGTGACCAAACACGATCCCTTGAGTAACCATAGAATGATATTTTTTCCAATTAAAAATAAAGTTGTTTTCTTGACACCATTTTGCAACTTTCTTGAGGTGGTCTAGATATGCCATGATGGTGTATCCTTAAAGATAGAAATAATCCATGAAATGTTTGAGAAAATGTTCAACCATATTACCAAAGATACTCATCATATAACATTGGAATGTGGCAGATATATTTCATCGGCCAAATGAATTGTTGTAAGCATAGGTGCAAAAGGGACAAGTAAACGTAATTTCCTCTTGATCTTGAGCGATGATTTCATTCTATTTATATCCAAAGTACTCATCGAGAAAAAATAAAAGACTCTCCCTGGAACTCTTTCTATGAGTTGGCCAAGGAAAGGAAGTGAAAATTGGTTCATCATTGCCACTTTGTTAAGTTCTTGTGATCAATCTACATGCACTACTGGCCTGTATTCAGGATGGAACTAGTTCATTGTGATCATTTGTTATCATAGAGACTCTTAGGCTTTATAGGTGTTACTTGAGTTGGATATACTGATTTTGAATTTGAGATTGGATAGATGATTCCTATATCTAGTAGTTTAAGAACGTCTCCCCTTAGAACCTCCTTCAAGTTTGGTTTTAATCTCAATTGCATTTGTTACACTAGGTTAGCATTTTCCTCAAGATAAAACATGTTTTCACAAACTAGTGGATTAATGCCTTGGAAATCATTTATACTCCATCCACTGTGCCTCTATGTCCAGACAACACCTTAAGCTATTGATTCTGTGATTTTGGCGTGAGTAAAGATGGTACAATAGTAGGGTTTGTTGGTCACGTCTTGGCATGATTTACTATAAAACAATAATAGGTTGTTCATTTCTTAATACTAGTGCCACATAATAATAACTCTAATCTCATCATATGAATCATCAACAAAAGTAAACAACAAACTCATCAAATATAACAATGTTTAACCATAATGTCCCATACAAAACATAATTAGGGACATACCTCACCAAAATACATTGTAATTAAACTTCATCTACAAACCATAATAAATGCTAAAACTAAATTCGCTAAGGATAACAACTGTCGAAAGTCCTCGAACTCAAATCCATTTGGCCAGACAATCCTCCAAATAGCCGCACAAGGACCTGCACCAGTATAAATGATACAAAATATGAAGAATCAGTAGAAGGCCCTGCAAACAATCTATATCCAAAACCAAAGCAATGATGATAATAACAATAAACTCAAAAAGTCCAACTACAGAAGCAGCAAGGCATAAGATGACAATAAACAATATAAGTAATCATTTTAGATATAACTCGGCTCAACACAAAACTCATATACCGTATGAACATCAATATCTCAATCGATCATGAACCGCTTGGATTTTATTGAATTTGAAATATGAACAATGTCTCAATTAACGCATCAAAATAACAAGATATCAAATAATCTCCTCAAAACTTATTCTGCCACTGTTAGGTAAGTCTTATGAGGTATTCGAAATACTTCATTTGACATGCAGCAATATCTCTTTATCAGAGTCTTCTCCCCTACGTAAAAATCTCTAGCACTAGTAGCATAACGCACATCTGAATCCAATGTTTATTTTCAATATCCAATGTTGTTTTACTATGATGGTCTCATAATTATATATATCCCTTCACAATATCAATAGACATCAATCCGCTGGATATGGAATCAATATTGGATAAATATAGAGTACTCTAAAAGTTCATCCATTTGCCCCAATATTTTAGAGTTTTCATATACTTATCTTTACTTATCTATGGATATGAATAATATCAGCATCTATAAGATACTTAAGTGCACATTAAGAAATAATAAGTTGTATAAACACAAGTCCAAAGCACCTAAGCCATGGTCACAAAAAGGATCACACAGCGTACATCAAATCTAGGCTAGCAAAATAACCCTTGCATAGACAATTCACTATGATTTCTACAGATCACTTAAATATCTCAATATAATTCAAATTACCTTTTTCCCCCTAACTGTGACACATGGTCAAATTTGTCAACTCCATCTTGAAAGTAACCATATAATATGTATCACATATCCCATAAAGCTCAAGCCCTATTTGTAAGCTCACAAAAATAGCCATCTTAACAACCCAACCACTCAAAAAGATCCTTCAAAAGATAAAAATATCTGGATGTTTAATCAAATGGTCAATTGAATTGGGTAAGGTCTACATAGAGTTTAGAACCCAACCCTCAATAAAAGATCAAGTTTTGGAAGACTTCCTTATTGAGACAAGGACCCAAAGCTCTGAAGACAAATCATGGAACGCTTGGGGTCTCCCCTTGACATAATGCTGCTTGATGGACCCTCTATGTGGATGGGACACCACATTAAATGGGTAGCAGAGTGGGAGTGATCTTAACTTCCTCTAAATGCATATAGCTTAAATACTCTATCACATTTAGGTTCCCGATAACCAACAATGTAGTTGAGTATAAAACTCTATTGATCAGTTTCAAACACAAACGTCTTGATTTGGCCAAAAACCTCACTAAAGCCCAAAAACTCCTGTCCAACCTCAACAAATACAAGATCATCCATATCCCACAAGAAGAAAATTGAAAATTCAATAGCCTCTCTAAGATGGTAGCATCTCATTGCCTAGAATTGTATATCGAAAATATACCAAAAATTTTTACAAAGACCTAATATAGAGGAACAGAGTAAAGTCTTCCAAATATCTGACGAAGTAACTTGGATGAGCCCTTACCTAGGGTACCTTTGATCCAACAAGCTGCCAAACGATCAAGAAGAGGCCAAATGAATAATAAAGATAGCATATTGATGTAAAATCTTAGACTAGTCATTTTATCATAAAGGTTATTTGCTACCCTACATGCATTGCTTGGCCCTAGCTGGGGCCTGCTATGTGCTTTAAGAAGCATATCTCAGCATCTATGAGGCATACATGGGGGAAGGAACCTCACCTTTAAAACAATGAGGTAAGAATATTATTAGCTGACTATGAAAAAAGGCATTGTGAAATCTGTTAAGAAACACACCAATTGTTAGATTCATGGACGTGTCTCAAAGCAGTGACCTACAGAGCTCAAACCCCTATAGGCTCCTTAATCTTTTGCATAATAGAGGCTAGATATACTAGACTCCTTTCATATGCAATCGAACAATGAAATTTTATCATCATTGACATTGGCTACTCCATAAAGTGGGTAGAGGCTTCTTCACTCGATAAGATCACTAAGTAGAATGCCACTACGTTCCTTTGCCTGAATATTGTATGTCAGTTTGGGATCTTTGAAATAGTAGTTTTTGATAATGGTAATCGATTCTCAGGAAAAAGATTTGCAAAGTGCTGCCGGGGCCTTGCAATCCTCTTGATCCATACATCATTCTTATATCTCTTGATGAACAGATAGACAAAAGTAATCAACCGAGTGATTGTTAATGGCTAAATATCAAGATGGATAAGGCTAAAGCAGCATGAGTAGCTGAGCCCCCCCCCTCCCCCAGTACTTTGGGTATAACAAATGATAGCCAGAGAAACCACCTGAGAAGCACCGTGCAGCTTGTGCTTCAAAACTAAAGCCATAATCCTAGTAGAGATAAGCTTGCCTAGTTACTGGATGATGAACTTCGATCACTAGTAAAACTCCATACTCTGAAGGAAAAATCTGGACATATTGAAGGAAGTCAGGAGTGTGACACTTATCCGAGCTGCAACATACTAGCAAAGGTTAGCTAGATACCACAACCAAAAGGTGAAGGGGTGTGCATTTGAATTTAGCAACTTGATACTAAGAAATATCAAAATCATCGGGAAACTAATACAGTGGAACAAGTTGTCTCCAACTTAAGAGGGATTGTTCCTTATGTCTGTGGTACTTTGAATGGGGCATATAAAGTACAAACCCAGACTAAAAGCTGGTCCTACAAACATGAAACTTCTTTTATCTTAAAAAGAACTAACAATGATAAATTGACCCTAGGAGTGTCAAGGAACTCCCTATAAACTTTGGCTTGCTTATATTGTGTGATGAATGCTTTCATGTTAATAAATAAAATATTCTGTTCAATTTGAGTTCATTTTGTGTGTATGCATATCTATTTGAATTATCATAGAAGTTACACATAGATTAAGGTCCAACATCAATATGTGGTCACGTAAAGTGTAGATACAAAGAAACCAAATAACAATCTAGATGGTCACACACTGTCTGCATCTAGGCTTGGGCCATAAGACTAATATTGTAAGGATTAAATTTTGACTTATATTAATCGGAATTAATTAAGATAATATAATTAAAAATTAAAATTAAAGGACGTATAGAATAAGGTCAAGGAAAAAATTGCAATCAGGACAAATTGTACACCTGCCCAAGCAGCCCAACAGGTGAGGATTACAGAATTCTTGCTCCAACCCCACGCCCGAGTCACACTCAAGCGTGAGTCCATTATAAAAGTCGACCAAAGATTTCTTTCACCACATTTCCAAGCGGTGGAAGGGATAGAGAGGAGAGGTAATAGAAAGAGAAGGGCTGGAGGAGAGAGAAGAAGAAAAAGAAAAGGGAGAAAGCATCCGAATAGCTTAATTCAAGACGTTCGGATTACGAATTTTGGTATATCAGGCTAAGACAAGTACACTTTTAGCCTTCTCTTTCCTTTGTTACTATTTATTTCCATTTCTTTTGAGTATTATTATTCTAATACTCGTCCGAACTAAAATTTTGAAGTAAAAACAGGAAAGTTTTATATATTTATCGGTTTACTATAATTTTACAGTGAAATTTTTCAAAAACTCTCATTTAATTATCTATATCGTAAATATGTGTATTATCTTCGAATCTTCTTCATGTTTAGATGTGAAAAAATAATTCCTACTTATTTATGCCTTGTAGTTATCAATTTTAAATTATTGCATGTTATCTGTATATGCTAAAAATTATACTGTATATTTAATTGTGTGCTTCATGTTTATTAAATTTGTGTTGGACGTCCTCATTTTTTTATGCACATTCTAATGTTAAATTTCATATTATAGATTTGTTATAATGATAAAATGTATAAGACAATATGAAAAAAAAAAAACTCTATAATTATGATAAGAAAAGTATAAATTGTTCTTCAAAAGGGTAAAAATTAAGAATTTACAAGTAAAAGTGCAAAATTTTTCTAAGCTAAGTAAAAAATTAGATCAAGAATTAATCAACATATAGTATATTCTGGCATACCTTAATATATTATAGTAGAAGATCATTATCTGATTAGTACCATAATGCAATTCCAGCCCCATTTATAGGGAAACAATATGTAGATGGCCCACCTTTGGATCTTTTATAGGAGTGTAAAGGCTTTCGATTGTGTAAAAACAAACACAATTCGAGTTTCGATCAATCACTCATTTAGCTAGTAAGGTTTACTAACCCTGATCTCTAAAGAAAATAAGTTTTAGCATGTTTAGTAACTAAAACTAAGGAAGAACAAGATAAGAAATTATAAAGAGAATTGTATAAGTATTCTGACTATATTTTAAGTTATTACATTTTATGATAATCTCTATTTCTATTATTATGTTTTAAGTAAAAAAATTGCATAATCTTTACTATATATTGTACCTTATTGAGTATTTGACTCACTCCTTATTATTTTACTAACCCTTCAAATGATTCGCACAAGTTTATACCTGACGAGTTAGAGTGAAGTTTGAAGGGTTTAGTTTATACTTCTAGAGATATTATTTTTACTGGGATACATTTTGAAATAGTATATACTATATTTAGTTATTATTTTGTAGTCGTCTTTACATGTAGACCGAGAAGGAGTTGATGTAAACTATTTGATCCATTTTGATGACTATATAAGGAACAATATATCTTGGTGATAATTTTTGTACGTGATGGACAAATACTATAGATATTTATTATTTCAACAGACTTGTGTATAATTGATTTAGCATGTATCTTTCCTTAATATAAAGTTGACATCATGTTGCTATTAGATTGATGTCAAAGCCGCAGATGATGTGATGATATATTGGATCTAGTGTATATTGAGTTATTATTTATGTACAGGTTAATTGGAATAATTACAGGGGAGACTCACATCCCATTGATTATAATGTATTTCATTAGTAATATTGATAACTAAAAGATAATAAGTTATGATTGAAATTAATGACGAATTTTCGGACATGGTTCGTCATAAATATATCCAATGTTCCCATAAGAGGCAAAAAACTGAATAAGTAGAAATTCACTGAGACTCAACTATAAGGATAGTCACCCAAATACTAAACCACAGGGATGCTTAAAAGCATAGTTAACATAAAACTCTCTCTAAAAGCCTCGCATCTTCAACCATATGGTCGAGGACAAAGGCCCGCATAAACGAACAAATATAGCCAAAATGACTCAATTGGAAGCCAGCACAATAATCATGTGATCTATAAGCCAAAACACGTATGCCTAGGGGTTGTACCTACATTGTACATATGTAGAAGGACAGGTTTCTCAGTTAGATGAAAGTTCAAAGTTGCTAGAAAGACCATTAACATTAACATTACAAGATTACATAAAAAAAATCCAAGTATAAAGTTACAATATAGGGGAGGGGGACCAGCTAGATTCCCTTTTAACAGAAGCTTAAGCTCAGTTGTTGAGGTTTCTTGGTTAGAGCCAAACTCAAAATTCTTAACCTATGAGACTAGAGTAGCCCCAATGTTCATTGCATCCAAACTATTGAAGGAAAAGTCAGAAGCCATCAAAACGACTCACGCCCTATAGTGATTGAACGTCCAGGAGGGAACAAATCTCTTCAGGATAGATGTTCCTTTGAAGATTCTCGACAAGCTAGAGGCATTCGATCCACAACTCTTAAGAGATATGCTTAATGGTTGATGCTTATTGGCTAGCCTCGACCACCTTATCCTCAAAAGGGAGGCATGAATTCACCGGCTCAAAAATCCTAGCAATAGCAGCCAATAGCAGCGACCCTATCCTCAGTAATAATGACCCTTTCCCTAGCAGCAGTCACCCTACCTTCAACCATTTCACCTAGTGCTTCAACTTCCTTGGGCCTATACGTCTACTTAATTAGCTCCTTTTCTAGTTTTCCTGCCTCACATCGGTTGCAATGGCTTTCTTCTCCAAGGCTGTTGCCATTTTTAGGACGAATGTATGACTTTAATAGATCTGCTACTTCTTGCTCCAAGAACAAGATCCTATGCTTGACTTGATTGAGAAAAGCTATGGATTATACAATAGTAGAGTTAGTAAAAAATAGTATACAATAATACTCCAGTTAGAATCAATTAAAAAGACAAACCTCTCTAGAAAGGGGATCCTCATCCAACATTGCGCCAGAAGAAGGGCAAGTAGTACCATAGACGGAAGATGTTGAAAGCTAATGGTAGCTAATAGGAAGAACTGGCTAAGGAGTGGGATTATCTACATTGGGAACTCTCTTGGAGTACCTAAATTTCTTACTTTCTTGAGAAGATGAACCTGAAAGCATCTTAGTGGCTTTAATCATAAAAGGTACGACATCAATAGACCCACCGGAAAGACCTCCACGGCCTAGGTAGCCAGCACGAACGACCATAGTCAACCCAATTGGATTGGACTCCGGTGGAAAGCTAGGCACTTTATAGGCCCCAAACTTTGCACAAGTAGTCGCTTAAGCTATAGACTCGACTCTGCTGGCTAAAAGGAAAGAAGCTTATGGCAAATCATTGTTGACCTCCTCGAGATTGACAGCTAGAATTCTCTCTAGCTTAGTTGGTACAGGGGATTAATCAGAGGAAACCATAGGAGAAGTTGGTGGAGGAGTAATCTACGATTGTGCTACCTCTTCAACTATCCCCTCGACCTCACACCTGGAAAGGAGAGCATCACTCTGCTCTGACCCCTCACCATGAACGGGGGATGTGAGTGACATGAATAGCCAGAGAGTTAGTAGGAGAACTACCAAAGTAATCCTCCCCTGAACCAAGCACTTGGAAAGACCTTAATGTTATTCCTTCCTTTTCCTCTTCATCGGGCAAGGAGGAATATTGTTTACTTTATCACCCCTAATGACGGTGTATCACCCAGTAACGAGCGTTGATGGCTGAAAACAAACTCTCATTTATTGACGGTACTGTTCACAAACCCATCGATTCCACCGATCTCCTTTTTGAAGCTTGGGGACGCTGCAATGACATGGTGGTATCCTGAATCCAGAACTCCATCAATTCTTCCATCAAATCAAGCGTTGTATATGTTGATGATGCTTTTGAAATCTGGAAGGAACTGCGTGACCGATTCACCTAACAGAATGGGCCACGAATTTTTCAACTCAAGAAATCCTTGGCGTGTCTCTTGTAAGAGCACGATTCCGTAAGCTTGTATTATGGTAAGTTGAAAACAATATGGGACGAGTTTCTTATCTATGACCCTCCCCGAGATTGTAACTGTGGCAAAATTAAAGTGCTCACTGAACGATATCAAAGGGATTGTGTCATGCAATTCATAATGGGTCTCAATAATTCGTATGCTAATATGAGAGACCAGATTATGTTGATGGACCATCTCCATTCTATCAACAAAGTCTTTTCTATAATCCAACAGTAAGAACGACAACACCAAATATTGTCTGTTGTTCATCCTTCAGAAACCGTAGCTTTGCTCACGAAACGGGCTGTTAATAACCCTGTAACAACCATGAAAAATAATCAGATGTTAAAAAAGGATATGTCTTTTTGTGTTCATTGTCGTGTTCCAGGACACTCTTTGTAACAATGCTTTAAAATTGGGAATACTGAGATTCCCATATGTCTCACTGTAACAAACCTGGACACGTTATTGATAAATGTTATCAACTCCATGGCTTCCCTCCCGGTCGTAAATAGAATGGTAAGTCTGGAGCCACAGCACTCTCGACCAATAAATTGAGTCACACCACCATCTCTGACCAAGAGACTCATGATGATGACAAAGTTGAATTAACTAGAGTGCAGTTCCAGTAACTCATAAATCTGATTTACCTAAAGGAACCAGCAGTGCCTTCTCAAACGACCAGAAAGAATTTTCAACTTTTTGATCCCATCAGTGATCAACCGAAAACCGCAAATATGGCTGGTAATAATCTCTACTCTGTCCCTTCCTCCAGTAATAAAAGGAACATTTAGATCCTTGACACAGGGGCTACTGATCACATGATATGTGATCCATCTTTATACCTTAATAAGGAGACTCCAGTCTCCTATTCTGTCAAACTCCCTGATGGGAGTAAGGCCCCTGCCTCCTACATTAGCACAGTCAAATTGACAGATCAAATTGTGCTGTGAAATATTTTATGTGTTTCCTCTTTTACTTTCAATTTGATATCTGTGAAGTAATTTGCTAATGATTTCGGTTATTGTTTATTTTTCTTTGGTGACATTTGCCTAATTCAAGATCTTTTCTTCTGGACAACGATTGGGATGGGTGAATAGAAAATTTTTTTATATTATCTGATGAATAAGAAAGTTCATCCCAAGTTTTTACAGAGCCTTCTGTCCAAATTCTACAAGGAGCCTTCTGTCAACTTTGTTTTATTGCCTATTGATATGTGGCATTCTCGATTAGGTCATATTTCATATTCTAGGATGAAATTAATAAACGATTCTCTTATAAAAGGAGTAGTGCATTCTATTAATGATAATTCCTATTCTATTTGCCACATGGCCAAGCAACATCGCATTTTTTCCCCAATACTCATAAATCACACACCTTATTCGACATGGTGTATTGTGACTTATGGGATCATGTTCCGAAGTATCTTATGATGGATATAAATATTTCTTGACTATCAGTGATGATTTCTCCAGGAGTACCTGGATTTATCTTCTGAAACAAAATTTGGATACAAAATTGTGCTTGAAAGCCTTTTACAATCTGATTGCCACACAATTTAATGTTAAAATCAAAGTGATTCGTAGTGATAATGGAACTGAATTTGGTCTAGGAGACTTTTACAGTAAAAGATGTGTTTTCCATCAACGTAATTGTGTAAAAACACTACAGTAAAACGGTGTTGTTGAACGCAAACACCAACATTTATTAAACGTTGCTAGGGTTATAGATTTCAATCGAGACTTCCTTTGAAATTCTAGAGTGATTGTATACTTACCGCTGTACACATTATCAACAGAATTCCCACTCCATTACTTGAAAACAAGACAAAATATGAAATTCTGTTTGGAGTCAAACCAAATTATGATAACCTCTGCATATTTGGTTGTTTGTGTTTTGCATCCACCCTCTCTCATGGGCGGAAGAAATTTGACCCTAAAAATAGAACTTGTCTATTTTTGGGATATCCTTTCAGAGTCAAAGGATATAAATTGTTTGATTTATATAACCATATAACCTTTTATTCAAGGGATGTCATTTTTCATGAGAACGTGTTCCCGTACAAAGGAAACTATGCTGATACTATTCCCAATGACCAATCTAATGCAATGCCTCCCGTAGTGACTAGTGTCGACCCTTCTGTCACTCAACAATTACCTTCTATCCATAGCTTAGACCTGAATTCGGACACCAATTTCGTTCTAGATAAAGATCCGCCAACCACTACCAATTGGAATGATAAAGAAGAATCCAATTCACCCCCTATTCATGATCAACCGGATCATAATCAAGAACCCTTGAGTGACAATCTATAACCTAGTAACCCTTCTACAAATATCCAATTCACAATAGGAGATAACACTCCCGTTCGCAGAACTACCAGAATTAGGAAAGCTCCTTAATACTTGAAAGACTTTCATTGTCATCAAGCATCTCAAGTTGTTCCTATCCAACCCACAGCACAAATTCCCCCAGGAAAACCTTACCCTCTCGAAAATTACATATCACATCAAAAGCTGTCCCATGACTATAAGTCTTTTGCTTCTTCCATCTCATCCTAAACTGAACCGCAAACCTATGCTCAGGCCATGTGTGATCCCAACTGGCAAAAAGCCATCGAAGATGAACTAAAAGCTTTAGAATTCAATAAAACCTAGACCATCACTGATTTACCTCGATGAAAGAAAGTTATCGGATATCGATATGTGTTCAAATTAAAATTTAATAGTGATGGAGTATTGAAAGATATAAATGTCGGTTAGTAGCTAAAGGGTATACTCAAGAGGAAGGAGTGGATTATCACAAAACTTTTTCCCTATCACTAAACTTACCACCGTTCGATACTTTTTAGCTATATCTGCCATAAAAGGATGTTATTTGTATCATTTTGATGTCAATAATGTATTCTTAAATGAACCCTAAACGAAGACATCTATATGCAACAGCCTCCTGGGTATACCAAAGGAAAATCCCACCAAGTATGCAAATTACTAAAAAAATATTTATGGACTTAAACAAGCCTCTAGATAATGGTATTCTAAATTTTCTACTTCCCTTATTGCATATGGATCCGTGCAATCCAATGCTGATTATAGCCTATTTACAAAACAAGACGACAAATCTTTCACAGTCCTTCTTGTCTATATTGATGACATCATTATTGCAAGTAATTGCTTGAAGGCCATTACATTTATCAAAACCTTCCTTAATCAAGCTTTTAAGATTAAAGACATTGGAGTCCTACGATATTTTCTTGGTATGGAAGTTGCCCGATCAACAAAAGGCATACATCTTTGCCAACGAAAATACACTCTTGACATTTTAGCTGATTGTGGCACCATTGGAGCAAAACCTCTTAAACTGCTAATAGATCAAAATATAAAATTGAATAAGCAAAATAGGGAGGTTTTACAGGACCTGAGCACATATCGAAGGCTTGTTGGTCGCCTTCTTTACTTTACTGTCACAAGGCCGGATATAGCTTATAAGTACATATTTTGAGTCAATTTATGAATCAGCCTACTTCCAACCATATGAAGGCTGCGTATCAAATTTTATGCTATCTAAAACTAAATTCAGGATAAGGCATATTTCTTCCTTCCACTTCCAACATTTAACTAAGAGCCTTTTGTGATGCAAATTGGGCTTTATATCCAGACACACGAAGATTCATTACTGGCTATTGTATTTTTATTAGCAATTTTCTCATCTCATAGAAATACAAGAAACAGTCCATGGTCTCTCACTCTTCTGCAGAGGCAGAACATAGATTAATGGCTACCACCTGTTGTGAATTGTCTTGGTTATATTATATTTTCAATGATTTGCAGGTTTTACATCCCCATGTAGCACACCTTTACTGTGATAATCAAGCGGTGATTCACATTGTTGTTAATCCTGTTTTCCACGAGCGTATCAAACACATTGAGTTGGACTGTCATCTCACCCGCAACAAAATCCAAGAGGGGAGTATCCATACACATCATGTCACCACTCACAATCAGCTGACAGATATATTTACCAATATTCTACCTTCACATCGGCTAAATGTGTACTTGTCCAAGATGAGTATTGTCAATATATATGCTCCATCTTGCAGGGACGTATTAAAAAATACGTAATATTCTTATTTTTGTTAATATCTTCATATTTTGTTAATA
>JAODPA010005428.1:0-13922 GCA_025585075.1 Nepenthes mirabilis | reverse complement strand
AATATTTATTATTTATTTATCCAAATTTTCATACCCAATTTATTAAGTGGACATTAAGTTCCCTCAACTTTGACATACTCAATCAACTGAGTTGATGCAAGTTCTTCTAAAAAAATTAAAAATCAAGTATAGATACTGCCTTCGGTCCTACTCATTTCGTGTTATTAAATTTATAAATGCTTACGTTATTGGGAATTAACACATTAAATTAATACCAACTACAAAAATACTAAGACGGAAAAAAAGCAATTATCACAATTTATACACATATTATAAATATATTTTTACGTCCCAGGTCTGCGGTTGTTGTACGGATTAAGGAGTTTTCGGGTTCCTAATCACGAGGTGCGTCAAGACGAGGGTCCGGTCTCCGTATCTCCAAACCTGGATCTGACAACACAAATGACAAATAAGAGGTCAGAGGTCCGGCGGTATTTCTCCTACCACGGCCACTCTGATGCTCAAGTCAGCAAGTTACCGCAATAAACGAAAATGACGCACGCGGTGTACGGTGTGCAGATGAATGCTGATGAAACGTGAGTGATGCGTATGTTTTAGCATGAGGATGCAATGAGCAGGTTGCGGAAGGCTTGGCTTCCTTAATGCACCGCGATGGGTGGCTAACCTCTCACTGCCTAAACGGGCTTGGGGATCGTGATCGTGAGAGAAGCTGGCTCGTTCGTGGCCACAGGACGTGAGTCTTATCTCAGCTCAATTGCTTTCTCTCTTGTGATCTGTGTAGGAGAGTAAGGATTAGGATTCGAATCCTTCTCTCTGTGGAAAAAGGGAGTTCTTATAGGCTCCTCCCTAGTGGACTCTGAGCGCCATTGCTAGGATTTCTTTGCCTCTGGTCACTGTCGCTGACCGCCGGTCATGTCGGCCGTCGTTTTGTAGTGGCGAGTAGGCTCCTGAGTGCTGCCGGCCACGCCTGGTCTTTCCTTGAGCTGGGATTGGCTGGTTGTCTACGGCGGCTACCTGAGCCGTTGGTACAGCGCTGGCTGCTTCCCTATTGGCTGGCTTTTCCTCTTTCCTGTTAGTTTTCCGGCAGCCCATTAATGCTCTGCAGGGCGCTCATCGTTTTTTGCCAGCTGGATGCCACGCATGCTCCCTACGCAATTGGGCTGGCTCGATACTGCTCGTGGGCCTTGACATGGGACCCAACACTAGCCTCCCATGCCTGGGCCGGCCAGTGGTCGGGCCTGGCATGTTCTTTGGGTCCACTCTGCGGCGTCACAGCCTTTCTCGTGCCGCGCCACTGTTTGTCGTTTTCTGCACTCGTGCCTTTCCCAGGAGACTGCGCAGGCTTTTCTGACGCTGCCGTGAGTCGTCGCCTTGATTGGTAAGATTCGCACGCCCAGGGTTGCGTCTGATCAGGGGTCTTCCCTATTCAGTGAAAGATGTCCGCCAGGAAACATGTTGCGCTGGGCAAGAGAATGGCTCCCATCTTGGCCATAAATAGGAGGGCTCCTTAGCGAGTGGAGCACATCCCTTGGCTACCTTTGGAGAAGCGATGAGGAGATTCTGGTTTAGCCCGCCCTTAGCGGGGGTCCGAGAAGGAGTTCGATAGATTAGCTGGATGCCTGAAGTCCTTGATGAAGACCGCTTTAACCCCCGTGACACGGTCCACTCATGCTAATGAGACTGGTTCAGTCACTCTGCCGTCGTCATGTACCCTCTCTCCGTGTTGTGGTGTGCAACCGTGGCGGAACCTCCACGGGGATATTTCCCATTGGCGGAGGGCGTCGCTCATGGTCTCCACCTCATTGAGTTCAAGCACGGACCGCGGAGGGGGAGAGGCCGGAGCCTCAGTGAGGGAGTTGAGGGTGTTTCCCTTACTTCCCCTGAGTGCTTTCGGTATCGGTGTGGATCCTGCCCCGGTGGACCGTGCTACGGCCGCTTCCACTTAGGGGGGTGCTCCTTGTGGCCGCCTCTGCTTGCTTGGTGAACTACCGGCGGCTCCTAACCACGAGGATCTCATGTAGATCACGTTCTTCAAGCTCATTTGGGGCAGTCACGAGGGACTCGGGGCCCTGCACCATCGTCTTCTTCGTCTTTTTCGCACTTTTATCACTATAGATCTTGTACTTTGTAAGAAAGCATTGATCAATAAAAGAAGTAGCCCGTTTTTGCCTTCATCTTTTCCTTCTCTTTGTGCATGCTTCTTTTCGTTACTGAGCATTTTCCCTTGGCGATCTGCGTCCAGTCCTGTGGAAACGGATGGGCTACTATTGGTGGTCACGTCCTATGGTGTGACCGGCGTAGTAAATGCTTGCGTGGCCAGGAGGCGATGCGTCATGATGACTTGTCTTGGAAATGTGCGCGGCTTCAGGGATTCTCCATGTGGAGGGTGCCCGTTGGCTATGCACTGGTGTCTTCTGTCTTTATGGCGCCGTCGTTTCCAGGAGGAAAACTTGCTTATTTAAACACACCATTTTACTCTGGGGCTTCGCATTTCCCTGCGCTTGCGTGCTCGATAGTTGCTCATTCTTCCTGTGTGCATTCTTACTACGAGTTTCATGGAGGAATCGTCGTACAAATCGGAGCGCTCTTCCGGTGAGTCAAAGTCTGGCTCTCACGTTCCCAGGTCTTCAGGTGCCGACGCACCCGGAGGGGCTCGTTCCGAAGCCACTGTTGTGGGCCCCGTTCGATTTCTGTGGGTGCCTCCGGGTTTCGAGAGGGTAGAAGGCTCTGGTTCCTCCCAGGAACGCGCTCTAGGGAGGAGGAACCTTTCACTCCAACAGATCACCAGGAGGTTTGAGGGCGTTGAAACATGTGTGCAAGCCGCAACGGCCGAGGTGGAGCAACTGAGGGCTCGTGTGGCGCATTTTGAGGACGCATGGGTTGAGTCGGAAGCTAGGGATTCCCGTCTCGCCAGCGCCAATGTGGCGGCTCAGGCCCGCTTACGGGCCCTTGAAGACGAGAACGACAGCTACTGCGACAGCACGGGACTGAGGTCGCGAGGTTGTGGACAGAGCTGAGGGCAAGGTTCCTGCGGGAGAAAGTTGGTCCTGCTATGGAAAGGAATTACCAGGATGGGATCGGCTCAGCCGGAGGCTAGACTCGCTGGAGGATCCAAACTTTCGCATCGGCATTCTGGACTCCCGCAACTCCAGCGCCCGAACGCGCGCGCAACTACCCTGCCTCAAGCTCTTTTTCAGACCGTGCAAGCCGCTAGCGGATAGCTAGTGCGGCAGGCTGCTGCCACCATTATTATTATAGTTAAATATATATTTTTTTCGATGGCCGTTGTAACAAGATCTGCTGCTACAAATAAACTCGTCGTTTTGTCGTACTGCTTCGTCTCACGTAGTTTGCGTTTCTGGATTTTTGTCTTTCATTTTATATTCCGTGCGCCCCTGTAGTGGCTTTGCTATCGTACGCCTTCATTTAATACGAAGGTGCCAGCGTGGACTTCTGTCAGGAGGCTGGGGCGACGCGCTTGTCAATCTGGCGCCTGGCCATGATTGCTGGCGACTTCAGGCCCTGCGATGCGCTACGAAGTTGGCACGTGTCCCAGTCACTTGCGGTGGGTGTCGCTTAGGTTTCCCTCCTACTGGCCTTCCATTGCTTATTTAAATTATCCGGGGCAGCTTTTCCTCTTGCTGAGATTTTTCTTATGGCTAACCCGCGTCGAGAGAGATATGGCAGAAAAAAGAGAGAGTTCTTCTTCTTCCCAAGCTCCTAGGGCAAGCCGTCATGGTGTCCATAATACGACGTCTGTCCTGACGGCGAGTGCTATTGCCACCCTTATGGTTGATTATGGCATCCCTAGCGATTGGAGTTACCGTGCTCTTGGCACCTTGGATAGAGCCAGCGCCCCCTAGTGGGCTACGTCACAGTCTACGAGCACCACCTGAGAGGGGGGCTTCGTTATCCCATGCTGTGCACGCTGTATGCGCTGGTGGAGGCGTTGGGAGTCCCAGTGACGAGGCTCCATCCCAACGCTTTACGTTATTTGGTGTCCCTGTGCATCTTTGCTCACCTTCACGGCGGCTCATTCAACACCAAGGCCGCTAGATTGATTTTTTGCTTCACAGAGTCAAAGGACTGGGTGTCGATGTCGCCCAAGACGGGCTTCCTTTTTCGTTGAACCAATCCTGATTCGGTTAAGGGTTGGAAGGATCGATACTTCTTCTTGCAAGAGCCCTCTGATTCTGAGCTTTCACGCATGTGGGGCCCAATTTTGGGGTTCTTCCTTGAGAAGCCGCCAGCAGAGGATGCTGTGGAGGCGGCGGAGTTGATCACTGCCATCCAGTCTTAGGAGGCGAAGATCTCCATCCAGGGTTATTTTTTGACGTCTATCACATTCGAGGCCTCTAAGTGGGGGCCTTTGTGGGGATGGAGAGTTGCCGGTCCTGGTAAGAGAGAGCCTGGGGGAGCTGCCGCTCCCCGATCGTCCAGAAGGGACGAGGAGGAGAGCTGTTCGTTGTCGGAGTCGTCCTCAGACGATGATGAAGTTGAGGCTCCCCTAAAGAGGTTGAGGGAGGCCAAAGGGACTTCGACACGGAGGTCCCAGAGACAAGTTGCCAGTTTTGCTGTTGAGGTTCGGAGTCTGGTCCCAAAGGCGACTATGAGCGCGGGCCACTGGGGGGAGACCGCCGGACCGTCGCCAACTTCGGGCGCGGGGCTAGCCTTGCTCGAAGTCTAGAGGGGGAGTCTCAACCCCCTGGGGGACCTCTCGCGCATTCCATTGCTGAAGTATTCGTGGACGTAGCTCCGGGAATGGCGGGTGACGTTTTAGACCTTGATGACCTGGAGGGGTCACGCTCAGCTGCGCCTGCGCCAACGTCGGAGACAGGGGGACCTTCGGAGCCGATTGTTATTTTTGTGGAGCCCATTTCGGAGGGCAGGATCGTTGAAGACATAGCTTCACCATCGGAGGAAGGAGTCGCACTGGTCGCTGATCTGTTGGGAGCTAGTGTGGGGGTAGTCGGGAGTCTTCAGGGTTGGAGCCCCCGAGCGCACCTACATCTGCCACCCTTCCGACTAGTTTGGCCTCGACGGCCGAAGGAGAGGAGCCTCAGGAAGGGGCTCCGCTAGGTGATTTTGCACATTCTTCGAGCGATGCTCCCACTCAGGTATAGCTGCTTCTATCTGGCCTTTCCCTGCTGTTGCATGTTTTAGGGATTCCTCTAACGTCTTCTTCTCCGCAGGCTTCCGGAGATACTGATCCTTTTAACGAGTTGGTCGCCCTCCTCCAAGGGGGCTTCCGTCGCGGGCAGCAGGCCATCCATCACGCAAGATATCGGGTCGCCTCCCTTCGAGGGGACAATGAACGGGCGCAAGAGGAGATCAGGCGCTTGCAGCAGAAAGTGGCGCAATAGGAAGCCCTGCTCGTTGCTCTGGAGGACGACAACACACGCTTGACCAGAGACATGGTCGGTCGGATTACTCCATCGGAGTTGGAGCTCATGCTGGCGACTCGATATTGGGACGGTATTCGCTTGTGCCATAGGATCGCTTCCCTGGTGGCTCCTGATATACCAAGAGTTTTTCATCCGGGAAATGCCGGGATCCGAGACGCATCCCGCCTGAGAAACTTTCTCGAGGAGGCCGCTCTGTCTTGTCCTCCCAAGTAGTCTTTATCTATATTGGTTGCTTGGTTGTCCTTCATCATTATTCTTTGCTTCTGTATCTCACTTGTTTCTGGTAAATGAATAAAGAGTGGTTTCTTCTTCTTTCGCAGTTGTCCTCTTCTGATGCGGTATGTTGTCCACCTTTCGTTTAATGTGATCTGTGGGGTCACGCCCCGCTCTTGAATGCTAAGCTCGCAGAGCTATTGTCGCCAAGGCCCTATCCAGGCGCCTTCTTGCGCTGTGCTCGTCCTTCGTCTGAGGATGTCGTCGCAACCCACGCGTTTGATGGGAAGCTCGATCCGGTAAGGCGGATGTCATCGCAAGTCCCGTGGAACCACAACAAAGGGTTGGTCGGGTTTTCAGGCTACGGCCACCAGGCTCCAGGTTTAGGCCTCAGTCGCGTGGTATACGCTGGAGGTGTGTGGCCCCTGCTCAAGGCGTTGTAATCACCATGTTTAAGGTCATAACCCTTGACCATTGTAGATTGAGGGTGCTCTCTTCTGCGTGAGAAGGTCGCCGCACGCCTGCAATGCTTGCCCCCTAAGGTTTTTGTTGGCCGAGAATGGGGAAGCTTTCAAAGCCCCCATGCCTAATGTTTTAGCAACCTGGGTCGAGTGGCGTAGAGCCATAATAGATGTATGCCCTTTCAGACTTGCCCGCAGCACGGGGGAGATTCTTTGTGGCCGCTTGCGGCCGCTTGGCGCACGGCCAAGGGTTTGCTTTATAAACGGACGATTGTCCTACCAACTTAGCGGCAGTTTAGGTCATTTTGATTTAAGAATGTCATGCATGTCAACAATTCACACAAATGGAGATGCAGAATAACAGGAAAAGTAACTTTATTAACAAAAAGCATTACACATGTACAAGCATTCACCATGGTGCACGTGCGTGTCGTACCTGGGTTAACGTGGCGTTACTGGTAATACTTTCATAAGTTGGCGGCGTTTCAAGTCCGCGGGACCAGTTTTTCGTTCTGGGCGTGTAACTTGTACGCTCTGCTCCAGAGGATTACGGAGATGAGGAACGGACCCTCCCATTCAGGGCAGAGCTTTTTCCTGTTCGCGGTCTCTCCCGCCGCCTCTACGCTTCGAAGGACCAAATCTCTAACTTCAAGAGGTCGTGCCTTCACACGCTTGTTGTAGTACAGCGCGACGCGCTACTGATAGGCCGCGATCCGCAGTTGTGCCTCATCTCGAACCTCCGAGAGCAGGTCTAAGCTTTCCCGGAGCATCTGCGCATTAGTGGCTGTGTCAAAGCATTTGACCAACAAGCTCGGCATCCGCACCTCCACGGGGACCACGACCTCAGCCCCAAAATAGAGGTTGAAAGGCATCTCTCTCGTTGGCTCCCGTGGGGTCGTCCGATACGACCAGAGTACGAATGGCAGCTCTTCGACCCAGGAGCCCTCTGCGTCTTCCAGTTTGGTCTTCAATCCGTGCAACAACGTGCGGTTGGTGAGCTCAACTTGTCCATTGGCCTGGGGATGTGCCATGGACATGTGCATCAGCTTATTGCAGAGATCACGGCAATACTTCGTGAATCGCTTGCTGGCAAACTGGGTTCCATTGTCGGTCACCATGACCTCAGGAATCCCGAAGCTGCAAACGATATCCTGATGGAGGAACTCCGTCGCATTCTGCTCAGTGATCTTGGCAAGAGGGACAGCGTCCACCGATTTGGTGAAGTAGTCAATGCCAACGATGAGGAATTTCCTTTGCCTGGAAGCCAATAGTAACAGTCCGAGGATGTCGAGCCCCCATTGCACGAATGGCCACGGGGACTGGAGACAGTGCAACTCCGTGTGCGGCTAATGCGTCATAGGGCTGTGGACCTGGCAACTCTCGCACTTTCGGGCAAATTTCATAGCGTCCCGCTTGATGGTTGGCCAATAGAACCCTTGTCGCATGACCTTGAACATGAGGTTCTTGCCCCCCGATGTGCGAGCCGCATAATCCCAGGTGTACCTCGCTCAGCGCGTATTTGGCTTCCTCTGGAGCAAGGCATTTCAGGGGAGGAGTGGAGTACCCCCACCTGTACAGTCTTTCGCTGAGGAGCGTGTACCAACCTGCCGTCTTCTTAATCCGTTTGGCCTCGTTGGCATCATCGGGGAGGGTTCCCTCGGTCAGGTACTTTACGTATACCGTCATCCAATTGCTTCTTGCATCGACCCATAGCATTTCTTAGTCCACGGCATCAATGCTAGGTGCAGTCAAGACTTCCCTTGGTTCTCTGGCATACTGCTCCAGGGATCCGGTAGCCGCGTCCCAAGCCAATCGGTCAGCCCGCTCATTGTCGGACCTGGGGATGTGCTCGATCACGAATCGGTCGAATTCAGGGATCAGGGTCTTCGCTTTCGTCAAGTACCTCACGAGTTGTGGGTTTGACGCGTCGAAGTTCCCATGCACCTGGTTGACCACAAGCTCGGAGTTACTGCGCATGACCGACGATCGTGCGGAACATTCCATGGCTAGGCGCAGGCCAGTGAGGAGGGCATCGTACTTTGCTACGTTGTTGGTGGCCGGGAAGGCCAACACAACGGAGTACGTAATCTGTGTGCCCTCCGGTGTCTTCAGCACGACTCCGACTCCACTGCCTACCTGAGTGGACGACCCATCCACATTCAGGGTCCACACTGGAGGGTCGTGGTCTTCCATGTTTCTTGGGCTATCGGCATCTTCCGGAGCTGGGGTTGTTGCCTCAACGATGAAATCAGCTAGGGCTTGTCCCTTCACGGCTGGCCGGGGCCAAAACTCCACGTCGAACTCTCCTAGCTCATGGCCCACTTGACCAACCGCCTGGACGTTTTCGGCTTCTGCAAGGCTGATCTGTCAGTACGACGATCCGGTGCGATTGGAAGTAGGGCCGTAGCTTTTGTGCCGAATAGATGAGGGCGAGCACCATCTACTCGGCGTGCGGATAGTGGGCCACCACATCCGTCAGCACTTGGCTTACATAGTATATTGGCCGCTGCACTCCCTCGTGCTCCCCAACTAGCATGGAGCTGAGGGCCTCTGCTGACGTAGCCAAGTAGAGGTAAAGGTCCTTGCCCTCGCGCGGCGGGCTGGCGAGGTACGTCATCAACTCTTTGAAAGCTTCGTCGCATTCCTCGCTCCACCTGAACCCCAGCGATTTAGTGCCCCTTAGCACCTTGAAGAAAGGCAGATACTTCTCTGCCGATTTGGCGAGGAACCACGAAAGGGCCGCTATTCGTCCGGTGAGTTTCTGCACTTCTTTTATCGTCCGCGGGGGGTTCAGATCGAGGATAGCCTTGATCTTCTCTGGGTTGGCTTTGATGCCACGCTGGGACACGATGAAGCCCAGAAACTTTCCTGAGGCTACTCTGAAGGCACACTTGGCGGGATTGAGCTTTATCCCGTGTCGCCGGAGGACCTGAAATGTCTCCTCCAGATCGCTGATATGGTCGTGGGCGACTTTGCTCTTTACAAGCATGTCGTCGACGTAAACCTCCATATTTCTTTCGATCTGGGCCTCAAACATCTTGTTCACCAGGCGATGATAGGTTGCGCCAGCATTCATAAGGCCGAAGGGTTTCATCCTGTAGCAGTATGTCCCTTGGTCAGTTATGAAGGAGGTATGCTCCTTGTCCTCGAGATGTATCCGAATCTGGTTGTATCCAGAATACGCATCCATGAAGCTCAGGAGCTCGTGTCCGGACATGGACTCTACTATCTTTGGGGCAAGCTTTGTTTACGTCGGTGACGTCGATGCACCTTTGCCACTTGCTGTTGCTCTTCTTCACTAACACGACGTTGGATAACCACTCCGGATATTGGACTTCTCGGATGAATCCCGCGTCCAGGAGTCTCCTCACCTCCTCCCTTATGGCGACTAACTTCTAGACAGAGTGGTTCCTACGCTTCTGCCGAATGGGCTTTCGGCTCGAGTCAAAGCCTAACTTGTGGACAATCACTTCGGCCAGTATCCCGTGCATGTCAGCGGGGACCCAGGAAACACGTCGGAGTTGGCCCTAAGGAAGGTAATTAGTCGGTCGCATTCTGTGGGATGGAGAGATCTGACCACGTTGACGGACCTTTCCGGCTCGAAAAGAATTAGAGGGACCGTTTCGGTGGCTTCTCCCGATTGGGCTTGCTGCAGCACGGTCTCGTCGCGGGGGTTAAGGTCTTCGTCCAGGCAGCAAGGTACCGCGGGACTGATCTGGAAAAGGTAGCATGTTCGCCACATCTCCTGGTCTCCAAGCACTTCTCCCACCCCCCACGGGGAAGGGAATTTCACCTTCAGGTGTGGGATCGACGTCACGGCTCCAAAGGTCGTGAGGAAGGGCCTGCCCAATATGGCATTGTAGACAGATGATAGGTCAACGACGAGGAACTCCAACTCTCGCGTCACAGAGCGCGGGTGGGTTCCCATAGTGACCTCCAACCGGACTATCCCCTGTACGGGGACTGGTTCATTATCCAGGCCATACAAGGGTCCGCTGACAGCTTTTATTTGGCTTCGTTTCAATCCAAGTTTAAAGAAGGCGTTGAGGTATAATAAATTTTGTGAACTTTCATTATCAATAAAAACTCGTTTCAATTGGTAGTCGACCCCACCATCTGAAACGAGGGCAGATACAACAAGGGGATCAGTATGGGGGAGGTTATATGAGCCATATTGTCGTGGCTAAAGCTAGTGATATCATCCCTAGCCCCTATCCTTGCTCGCTTGTTGCTGGAAGTTGGCTTTGGCTCCCTTCGCCCGGCGTCCCCGGCGGCTGCGGAGGAGATCATATTGACCACACCGGCGGCCGTGCAATCCCTTGGAGGCTCGCTGGCCTCACCATCCGAGGTTGCGGGCCCCTATCCCGAACTCTTCACGAACCATTTTAGGTGTCCGCGGTAGATAAGGTCCTCTATCTTCTGCTGCAGGGTTCGGCAGTTCTCAGTCGAGTGTCCTAGGCAGCGATGGTATTGGCAGTATTTGGTCTGGTCGCTGTCGCTAGGACCTTTCGGAGTTTTTGGCCACTTGAAAAACTTTTCGTCATGGATCTGCATCAGGATGTTGATACGGCTGTCGTTCAGGGGAGTCAGGGAGGTTCATCCGTAGTCCTTCCTGGGCCCCGGTGGTGGCCGCTGCTGCTTACGGCGCTCGGGGAAGAGGTGGCTGTCGCTATCCCTCTTTCGCCCGCTAATGGATCAGGCTGCTTTTGGGGGCCAGTCCACTTACTCAGGGCGCTTTGCTTCGTTGGCCTCTTCTACCGTGATGTACGCCCTGGCGATGGCCTCAGCTTCCCGAAAGGTTTGAGAGCGCTGGTGCGACAAGTGTTTGAAGAAATTTTCCACCGCCAGCGTGGCGATGAAGGCGTTGAGCTTCAGCTCGTCAGAGAGTTGGGGGATCCGCCGTGCCTCGGCGATGAAACGGTTGAGGAACCGCTTCAGGCTTTTGTCCGACTTCTGGCGGAGGCGGACCAAGTGCCACGGTTGCCTTTCCTATCTGCAGCTGGAGGCAAACTGGCTCAGAAAACTATCTGCTAGCTCGTCAAACGAGCGTATGAAATTCAGAAGAAGACCATGGAACCAGAGCAACGCGTCCCCCCTGAGGGTGACGGGAAAGCTCTGGCACATCAGGGCCTCACTCGCGCCTTGCAGGGACAAGTGGGTACGGAAGCAGTTGAGATGGTCCATCGAGTCCTTGCTTCATCGTACCCCTCCAGGACCGGCATCTTGAACTTGTTCGACAATGGCTGGGTCCACAATACCCATCGACCGACAAAGGGCGATCTACGGAGGTCGGCTGAGGATCGCGTGGGCCTCTTCTTGTGCAGGATGTCCCACAATACTTTGACTTTCTCTTCCATCGATGGGTCGGTAGCGCGTCTCCGTGCGTTAATGACATTGTGGAGCTCCGTGTGGTCCTGGAGGTGCGGTTGAGCTTGTCGGGGATGCCGGCTGTCCGCTTAAGTTGGTCGCTCGCTGTTGGAGCCCGCCGCGGTCGGCCTCCCTCGACCGGGCGAGTTGTGGGGGTTATGCCGCTCAGGGCTGTCCCCTCGATCGCTGCGGTCGAGACGGCTTCCGACTTCGTGAGGGTTGATCCCATTGGGGACCGCCTGGGCTGCGGTGTTGTCGGGCTGGCTGGATCGTCTCCGGCTAGCCACCACACGGCGTCTCACCTTCCTGGAGGAGGAGGCTTCAGATGCTGGAGGGGCAGCCCCCGGCCAAGGGTTCCCCTGTGCTCGCACAGAGCGTGGAGGACCAACTTTATGTCACCCACGTTCGTGGCCAAGCGGTGGACGTCGGGCTCTGGACCGGTGTCTCCGTGGCCCTCCGCGGGAGGATCCTCTTTTTGAGTGACTACGTCCATCACTGGAGCACTAGCTTGTGCCCGGGTGTTCACTATTTTTCTTTCTTCGGAAGGGAAGTGGGAAAGAGACACTAGGCTTCTCGTCAACTTCCAACAAACGGCGCCAATGTTGAGTTCTGGGTCTGCGGTTGTTGTACGGATTACGGTGCCTTCGGGTTCTTGATCACGAGGTGCATCAAGATGAGGGTCTGGTCTCCGTATCTCCAAACATGGACCTGCACAACACAAATGATAAATAAGAG
This sequence comes from Nepenthes mirabilis, assembly GCA_025585075.1. Lineage (NCBI taxonomy): Eukaryota > Viridiplantae > Streptophyta > Magnoliopsida > Caryophyllales > Nepenthaceae > Nepenthes > Nepenthes mirabilis. The sequence goes on along the minus strand of JAODPA010005428.1, from coordinate 1,780 downwards.
GTCAGAGGTCCGGCAGAATTTCTCCCACCTCGGCCACTCCGACGCTCAAGTCAGCAAGTTCCCGCAATAAAAGAAAATGGCGCACGCGGTGTATGGTGCGTAGATGAACGCTTATGAAACGTGAGTGATGTGTATGTTTTAGCGTGAACATACAATGAGCAGGTTGCGGAAGGCCTGACTTCCTTAATACACCGCGATGGGTGGCTAACGTCCTGCTGCCTAAACGGGCTTGGGGATTGTGATCGTGAGAGAAGCTGGCTCGTTCGTGGCCACAGGACGTGAGTCTTATCTCACTTCAATTGCTTTATCTCTTGTGATTTGTGTAGGAGAGTAAGGATCATGATTCGAATCCTTTTCTCTGTGGGAAAAGGGAGTTCTTATAGGCTCATCCCCAATGGACTCTGGGCGCCAAAATATCCGTTGCTAGGATTTCCTTACCTCTGGTCACTGTCGCTGACCGTTGGTCATGTCGGCTGTCGTTTTGCGGTGGCGGGCAAGCTCCTGAGCGTTGCCGGCCACGCCTGATCTTCCCTTGAGTTGGGATTGACTAGTTGTCTGTGGGCGACTGTCTGAGCTATTGGCGCAGCGTTGGCTGCTTTCCCATTGCTGGCTTTTCCTCTTTCTTGTTTGTTTTCCTGCAACTCATTAATGCGCTGCAGGGCGCTCGTCGTTTTTCGCCAGTTGGGTGCTACGCATGCTCACTGTGCAATTGGGCTGGCTTGATACTGCTCGTAAGCCTTGACATTGCTCGTGGGCCTTGAAATGAAATCCAACACTATATATATGTTAAAAATAAGAAGAGTGAAAAAGCACTTACTATAAAATTACATAATTACATATATGATATATATAAATATATATGTTAAAAATAATAAGAAGAGCGAAAAAAGCACTTACTGTAAAATTGTATAATTACGCATATATATATAAAAGCCCTTACTACAAAATTGTATAATTAAAAGGAAAGTATATGACAGCTCTACAATTATTGGCCAATAATGCCTTATAAAGACTAGAGTTACGTAATAACGCCGTTGCACTTCATACTTTGATTGCCACTATTGTACTAAAAGTTAAAATAAGAGGGGCTTTCAATGAATAAAATTAGTAGTATTGGAATAAAAAATCATTTTTAGCAATTTCAAAACACACTCAACCTACACCAACGTCTTATTTGCGCGTTTGGATTAACATGTAACAAATTTTATAAGATTTCAATCACTTTTAAATCATCATAATTATTACATTATTTTACTATTTTATAATGATGATTTAAACTTTCATGATATAGCCAAATCATCACTTAATATTTTTATTTTAAAAAACTTAGAATCAATTTTCTCTTCACCATTAGATTTTTTCCTTCATTAGAGCTACAAAATTTGTGTATTGACTTAGTTATTATAATATTTAGCTGCCCATCATAATTTAAAACGTTATCTAATGATAGATAATTTCACCAGTTATATAATAAAAAGACTAATTCATTCATCATATAAATGCTATTATTTTCATTAAAAATGAGCATACCAAGAGAAATAACTCTTTTAATGAAATAAAATAAAATCATACAATATAATTGATGGGTACAGTATAACCGACCCAAGAAATAACCGCACAAACCGTTTTATGTAATCCACAAGCGGTTATAACCGGTGGTTATCACTGGTGGTTAATTATGGATAAAGTTCAACCGCAAGCCAAGAAACCTCCGAAAACATCCAGAGAGAGGAGGCCAAGAAACCTCCAGAGAGAGGAGATCCTATATAAAGAGGAGTTA
>JAODPA010005417.1:0-13923 GCA_025585075.1 Nepenthes mirabilis | reverse complement strand
AAATATATACTTATTGATATTTGGATTTGGTAAAATCTTAATTCTATTTAATAGACACACGATATATTTTGAATGTAAGACTAAATCAACCAAAAACCTTGGTGAGGAAGGCTTTTGCATGGTGTTTAGCGAATACTAATGGAAGTTTACCAAAAACTTCTTAATTATGATAAGGAAAAACAAGTGATCAAATCAGAATTAAGAGACTTCAGTTGCCAATAGCAATGCTTAGGTGAACAACAGAAAGTTTGGTCAAAGAGGCTGATGCGTCCTTGGATTCGAACTTCGAATAAATTCAGGTTGATCCGCTTGTCCTGATTTCAACTCCGTTCACTGAGTTAGAATCCTGCACACTACTAAAACGAACAGGAGGTCATTGTGTTGGTAAAAAATTATCCCACCGAAAATACTCCGACGCTCAAATTAGAATTATGATAAGGAAAAACAAGTGATCAAATTAGAATTAAAAGACTTCAGTTGCCAATAGCAATGCTTAGGTGAACAACAGAAAGTTTGGTCAAGGAGGCTGATGCGTCCTTGAATCCGAACTTCGAATAGATTCGGGTTGATCCGTTTATCCTGATTCCGATTCCGTTCACTAAGTTAGGATCCTGCACACCACTAAAAAGAATAGGAGGTCAGTGTGTCGGCGAAATGTTATTCCACCTAAAACACTACGACTCTCAAGTCAGTAAATAGTCTTCGAAATCTGAGAAGGTTACTGAAATTGAGAAGTGAAATGGAGAGGGTGCAAGAGTGTGTGAATATCCAGATGAAAGAGAGGCAAAGCCGTCTTCTTGAATTTGAATAGTAGGGAGGCAGTAAACGGCAGTCAAAAGCACGTTGTATGCCTTGGGCTTTTTGAGTGTCAGCAGAGAGTAGGGAATTGGATATCAGTCTCAGTTGTCGTTGTGGGTGTTGGGTCAGTAAAAGCTTGCGTGCCCTGAATGAGAATTCTATGGTTTACTTAAAAGATGACAGGGTGATCTTTCTTAATTGGAAGGTATGATCTCCTGCGTTATTCTGGATGACATTCATTTTATAGGGAGGTGCAAGTTACTAAATTGGCTGAGATTCCTTCCCTTCCTGGCAGTCAGCGGCTTTCCAAGTTACTTACTTTCCTTCCATGTATTCTACCGTTGGAGAGCCCAGTTGGTAGGAGATTGAAAAAATCTGACACCTTCCTTATGGGAAGGGCGTTGATTTTCTCAATATCATTTTTGGGTGCTGGCTGAATTTGTGGAAGGTGCTGAAAAAGCCGTTGCTGGTCGCCCACTGGAACGTAGGCTCAAGTGGGTCAGGTCAGTAAAAAGCCATTTTATATTCGGCCCGTTGCTATAGTGATTTCGGTCAACGTTCGGGTTGACAGTTCTGTATGCGAGTTGGCTGCCTACTTGCATCTCGACGGTCAACGCTGGCGTTGACCGTTGAGAGAGCATTTGGGCCTTTTAGGATTTGAGTCTTCACATTCTATTGGGCCAACATTGGAGTTAACCGTCCAACAGGCTATTTGGGTCTTCTTTGACCGTTAGGCCAGCCCAGCTACGGTATACCCATCACTAGCCCCCAATGCCGGTGGCCAGAATTCTAGCCTCCGATATGTTCATGATGGGATGCCCCTCACTACCCTTCGTTACTTGAGAATCCCATAGGACTCTGTGAAAAGCGGAGAACAAAGTTGACTGAATCTGTTGATCGTCTTTGGTCAGATCCGGAGAAGAAAGTCAATCAAATCTGTTGATCGCCTTTAGCTAGATCTGGAGAAGAAGATTGACCGGATCCGTTGACCATCTTTGGTCAGATCCGGAGAAAAAAATTAACCCGATCCGTTGACCATCTTTGACTAGATCCGGAGAAGAAGATTGACCGGATCCGTTGACTGTCTTTAGTCAGATCCGGAAAAGAAAGTTGAACGAATCTGTTAATCGTCTTTAGTCAGATTTAGAGAAGAAAATTGACCAGATCCGTTGACCTTCTTTGGTGAGATCTGGAGAAGAAAATTGACTGGATCTGTTGACCATCTTTGGCCAGATCTGGAGAATAAAATTGATCGAATCCGTTGACCGTCTTTGGTTAGAATCCGAAAAACTTTCTATAAGCCCTAATTGACGCGTGGCCATTTGCTGACTTATCAGGCCAAAAGTGGATACGTGTCTTCTCTTGGTTGGATTGCTATCCAGGCCATTAATGCGTCAACAGATCTGCTTTATAAGGGGCCCATTTGGGATGCGACACGTGGAAGGAATGATGGCGTGCCTTCTCGAGAAGGTTTAAGGCTTTTCACACATTTCCGTTTAAGTTTCCCTCCTTGCTCTGAGTGTTTTCTCACGCCTCCTACTTTGCCTTCTTTGTCTTCAACCTATTTTCGTTCCCAAAGAAACCCTAATTCCTCTGTTAACCATGGCCTCAACCTCTGTTACCGACATCTCTTCTGTTCTTCGAGAGAGTGATGTGAAGGCGCTGTGTGTTGAGTTCAACTTTTCGAAGGATATTGCATGGAGGGTTTCGGACAAGGATGACAGGGCCTTCTCTCCACCAGTAGGGCATGTGACGGTGTATGAGGCCCACCTGAGGAGTGGTCTCCGTCTTCCTCTTCTGAACGACTTGCAGTCGATCCTTCAAGCTCTACGAGTCCCTGTAGCCCAACTCCACGCTAACATCGTACGGTATATTTGTACTCTTTACATCTTCATTCGCAAACATTCTAACAGATTGACAATGTCCATGGTGAAGGGACTATTTAAGATAAATCAGGGAGGTGAGTGGATCTCCTTCGTTCCCGGTAGTGGCTTGAAGATAAACATGGCCATCTACGACTCCCTGAAGAATTGAAAGAACCGGTTCTTCTTTGTGAGTGTGATGGAGACCTAGCCCCTTCCAAAGGATTGGGGTCAGGTGCCGGAGGTGTATATTGGGATGCCGTCTGTGACGGAGACAGCGTCCTTAGATTGGTTGACCAAATTGGTCAAAGACCACATTTCGGATTTCAAAAAGGATTTATTGGTCTCTAGGATAAAGGCCAAGAAGGTGACCTGAAGACCGCCTTCCTCAATTCAGAAGCTCAGGGTGCCACCACAGGCAATGATAATGCGCCCGGAGGAGTCTAGGGGCCTGCTCATCCACCCCCGTCCAACAGACGATTTCATTGGCCCGTGACACAAAAGGATGGCGGTGGAGACACCTTCCTCATCGTCTTCGGGGCTCGACTATATCGCTGTCAGGATTCGCAGCGGCCCCGGCAGTACCACCGGAATGGAGAAATCTTTTGAGGACCTGTCGAAGGCTAGGGGAGAGGGCGTTATCTTGGCGCAACCTGCGCCACAAGTGGTTCCTCGAGCGGCACAGACGAAGACCTTTTCGGAGCCAGCCTATGAGCCGCCGACGGAGGCGCAAGAGCCGTCTGTCAGCTCTCCAGTCATGCAGTCGCCTGCTGAGCAGCCGGTGGTTGATCTTGATCCTCCAACAACCGCAGTGGAGGCCGTAGCTAGGGAGCCTGCTGCCGTTGCAAACGATGTTGATGAGAGGCTCCTGGATGAGATCTTGGAGGAGGCCCCTGCCAGCTCCGCTCGCGAGGGCATCGCTTCCGGCCCACTGCCACCGCCTGAGCCAGGCTTGGAGGCCAGACCTGAGAGGCCCGTGCGGAGAGTTTGGGAGGTATAATATTTTGCGATGCTTTCTATATAATTTCTCATTTTAAAATTCCTAACTCGTTGTTTTGGTTTTCTTTTTTTTTTGTGTAGAAAGAGAAGGTGATTGCTGCCATTACCAAGGTAATGGACCAGCGGGATCGAGTGATCTCTGATAGGGAGACAGAGATTGCCTAGCTAGATGCAAAGTTGGCGATTTTGGGGGCGGAATACAGGTCCGATGCAGCTGCCTTGCAGACTGTTCTGGCCAATATGGAGGTTGAGAACATCAATCTGAAGGAGGAGGTTGCCCAGCTAAGGTAGGAGAACGAGGGACTCACTGGGCGCCTTAGCCAGCTGGGAGGACAGCTGACGGAGTTAGAGAACCGCCTGAGCCTCCGGATATGCCATCATGAGATTGAGCAGTTGATGTGGTCGCGGATGTGGGAAGGGGTTAATATGTGTCGGAGTATCGCGCGGCTCATTGACCCTAATTTCCCGGTGGACCTACTGAATATGTCAAACAGGTCCGCCCAGACTCGCGACAGTCTCGTGAGGGATCCGCGAGACAGTCAGGCGCCGCCTTTGCCGCCCCTTAGCCTTTTGCTGATTTTTGGACTTTCCTTTATATTTATATACTTTGTAATATGTTTGGAAGCAATAAAATGAGAATTCTCCCACTTCGTGTCCATTTCTTTTTACTACTTTTGTGTTTACATGTCTACTGTACTAGACGGCCAACTTAGTTGACTGGCGGCCATTGTAGTGCTGTCAAAGGAGTGAAGTCCTTAGGCTTTTTGTAGGCGGCTGTATTAATTCGCCTAGTAGTGGCAGCTTGTGAGTGAAGCTGGGGGCACTGCCCAAGTGCTAACTTGGGTGGCTAGCGTTGGAGAAGAATTTTTCTCTCTTCAACCATCATTGGCTGATCTTGCTATCTCCTCATGGAGGAGTCGTTGTGTGTGCTTCGCTAACCCCCTAAGATTTTGACTGCTAACGAGCTACTTAGATGACCAAAGTTTAGATCCGACCACATATGAACCGCTTGGATGACCAGGGTTTAATATGACCGCAACGACCCGCTCAGATGACCGAGGTTCACACTAGACCACTCATGGGCCACCTGGATGATCAAGATTTAAATACGACCGATAATGGTTTGCTCAAATGACTGAGGTTCATGTTCGACCACTTATGGACCGCCTGGATGACCAGGGTTTATTAACGAGAGGGTGATGACCTTTCCGACTTAGGGGTAGTCTAGGTCGGATAACTTGCAAAGTAAACACATATATATATGTATGCACACAGGAAGGGGAAGATAGTATGCTAAGAAAACACTCATTTTGACAAATTAAAACAAGCAAGCGAATGAGTACACACAATAATACAAATACGTACCTGTGCCTTTTACTGAAAGTAGCATTTGAAGTGGATCACGTTCTATGTTCGTATGATTAACTTTCCGTCCTGGCTCCAGAGTTTGTATGCTTTGTTTCTCAGGACGACGGAGACTAGAAAAAGCCCTTCCCAATTAGGGGAGAGCTTATTGCGGCCGGCTAACTTGCTCGTGGCCTTGACGCCTCGTAGGACCAAGTCTTCAAAATTGAATTATCACACCTTTACCTTTCTATTATAGTATTGGGCAATTCGATATTAGTAGGTCGCTGTCCGCATTCTGGCAGCGTCGCGGGCTTCCTCTAATAAGTTTAGGTGCTCCCAAATTTTTTGGGAGTTACCCTGTAGGTCAAATGATTCCATCCTGAGACTTGAAAGCTCAATTTTGATCGAGATTACCGCTTCAATCCCGTAACAGAGACTAAAGGGCGTCTCACGCCTTTGTTCTTTTAGGGTTGTTCGGTAAGACCAGAGAACTGAGGGGAGCTCGTCCACCTAAGGAGCCCCCTGCATCCTCCAGCTTGGTCTTTAACCCGTTGAGTAACGTTTGATTCGTAACCTTCACCTATCCATTTGCTTGGGGGTATGCTACCGAAGTGTGGACCAACTTGATGTCAAGACTGGCACAATACTTTGTGAAGCATTTTTTCGAGAATTTGGTCCCGTTGTCAGTCACGACGACCTCAGGGATGCCAAATCTACAAATAATATTCTGGTAAAGGAATTGAAGAGCATTGTGCTCCATAATTTTTGCCAGTGGGATGGCCTCGACCAACTTGGTGAAGTAGTCGATACCCACGATGACAAACTTCATTTACCCCGTGGCAATGGAAAATGGGCCGAGAATATCGAGCCCCCATCGTGCGAAGGGCCAAGGGGCCTGAAGTGTTTTCAGGTCTGCGGATGGCTGGCAGTGAAGGTTATTATGAAGCTAGCAGCTTTCACACTTCTTCACAAATTTAAGTGCGTCCTTTTTCATCGAGGGCCAGTAGTGGCCCTATCGCATGATCTTGAAGGCTAAGTTTTTTTCGCCAATGTGTGATCCATAAATCCCGAAGTGGACTTCATCCAAAGCGTAGTTAGCCTCTTCGAGAGTCAGGCGCCGGAGGTATGGGGTTGAGTAGCCACGGTGATATAGACGTCCGTCAACCACAGTGTACTAGCCGGCTGTCTTTTTGATTCGTTTAGCCTTCTTTGCGTCTTCTGACAATAATCCGTCAGTCAGATAACTAAGGTATTGTGTCATCCAGTTTTTCGCTTTGAAAATCTCCATTGCCTCCTGTTTCTCTATGCTGGGAGCGTTCGTGATCTCTCTCATGTCCCTCGAGTACTGTTCCGAATTTTCGGCTGCAACGGCTCTAGCTAACTGGTCTGCCTTCCAGTTTTCAGTTCTGAGAATATGAACCAGGGTTAGTTTGTCAAACTCCTAGGCGGTCTCCCTTACCTTTCCCAAGTACTTGGCAAGGTGAGAGTTGTTTATCTCGAAGTCTCCGTTAACCTGGTTAACGATTAGTTCAGAGTCGTTGTAGATCGCCAATCTCTTGGCAGATTATTCCCTGACTAATCGTAATTTGGCTAACAGGGCATCGTACTTGGCAATGTTATTGGTTTTCGAAAAATCAAGCTTGAGGGAGTATTTCACCTCAAATCCATCGGGGGTTGTGAGGATCACTCCAGCGGCACTGCCAGTGTCCGTAGACGTTCCGTTTACGTGGAGTATCCATTTTGAAACTCCGTCAAGCTATTTCGCGCTTTCTGCGGGCTGCTACTCGAGAACTGGGATCGTGATTTTAACAATGAAGTCAGCCAGAGCCTACACTTTTATAGCAAGTCTGGACTAAAATTCGATGTCAAACTCGCTTACCTTGATAGCCCATTTCACCAGCCATCCAGAAACGTTGGATTTTTGGAGTATACTTTTCAGAGACTGGTTTGTAAGGATCACTATACAGTGTGCCTAAAAGTAGAGCCTTAGTTTCTGCGCAGAAAATAAAAGCGCCAAGGCCAGTTTTTCTGCGCGCGAGTAGCGAGTCTCTGGGCTGGTTAACATTTTACTTATGTAGTAGACCAGCAGTTGAGTGTCGAACTTCTGGCATACAAGGACAGCACTGAGGGATGCTTCTGATATTTTTAGGTAAAGATACAGCTCTTCTCCGCCCTTGGGTGACACTAGCAATGGCGGGCTGGTCAGATACCTCTTCAATTCATCGAAAGCTGTCTGGCAGTCTGCCGTCCATTGAAACCCGTTAGATTTTGTTTCCCTTAGAGCCCTAAAGAAGGGCAGATACTTGTCACCAGACTTCACGAGGAAGCGAGATAATGCTGTCATCCATCCAGTCAATCACTGGACGTTCTTTACGCTCCGTGGTGGAGTCATGTCTGCGAGAGCCTTAATCTTCTCTGGGTTTGCCTCAATTCCCCGTTAGGAGACGATGAAATCCAAAAATTTATCGGAGGCTACCCCGTAGACATACTTAGCCGGGTTCAACTTCATGTGATGCTTGCAAAGCACCTCAAACGACTCTACCAGGTCGCGAATGTGGTCGCCAGTGACCTTACTCTTACGAGCATGTCGTCGATGTAAACCTCCATGTTGCGACTGATCTGTTTTTCAAACATCTTGTTGACTAGTCGTTGATAGGTTACTCAAATATTTTTTTTATTCCGAAGGGCATCACTTTGTAGTAGTAGGTGCCCTAATAAGTCATGAACGATGTGTGCTCCTCATCCTCTGGACTCATCCGGATATGGTTGTAACCCGAATAGGCATCCATGAAGCTTAGCAGCTCATGTTCGGCTGTCGAGTCAACCAGCAGGTTGATCCTAGACAAGAGAAAGTTATCCTTTGGGCAGGCTTTGTTAACGTCGGTGAAATCGACGCACATCCTCCATTTTTTATTACTTTTCCTTACCAGGACGACGTTAGAGAGCCAATTCGGGTAGTGGATTTCTCTAATAAATCCTGCATCCAGCAATTTTTTTACCTCATCTCGGATGGCGATCAGCTTTTCTACGGAGTAGTTTCTCCGCTTCTGCCTGACGGTCTTTCGGCTGGGATCGAGCCCCAACTTGTGGATCATCACCTCGACTGAAATCATAGGCATGTCTGCTGGAGTCCACCTGATGATATCAGTGTTCCGTCGCAGGAACGCAACCAACTCATCGCGCAGTATTCCGGTGAGTGAGCCGCCGATCTGTACACACCTTTTCGGTTCTTCTGGGTTCAGTGGGACTAGATCTGTGGCTTCGTTAGACTGCACTTGCTATAAGGTTGTCTCATCTCGATGATCGAGTTTCTCAACTGTTCTAAAGTTGCCGCTAGGGGCAACCTAAGACATGTAGCATGTCCGTCCAGTAATTTGGTCACCTAACACCTCTCCTACACTAGAAGGCGTTGGGAACTTTATCTTGAGGTGTGAAATTGAGGTGACTGTCCCGAACGCTATTAAGCATGGTCTGCCTAGTTTTGCGTTATAAACATAGGGTAGATCGACCACCAAGAAGGTGAGTGTTTGGCTCACTGTTTTCGAATTCGTGCCTAGGGTGACCTCCAGTTGGATGGTCCCTTAGACGGGCAATGGCTCATTGTCAAGGCCATACAATGGGCCTTCGACAGGTTTTAATTGATTCTTTTTTAAACCTAGTTTAAAGAACGTATCCAAGTAAAGCAAATCCTTTGAACTATCATTATCGATAAACACTCGCTTCAACTGGTAGTCGACACTGCATCTGAAATAAGCGCGGATACAACGAGGGGATCAGCATGGGAGATATTACATGAGCCAAATTATTATCATTGAAGTTAATGGTGCTGTCCACCGTGCACTGCTTCTTCCTCCCAGTCTGTTACTCCTTATTGTCAGCTGGGTTTTTGGCAGGTCGGGTAGTGACCATATTAACCACCCTTACCGTAACCCAATTTCGGGGAGGAGACAGCTCCTGCCCTTCTCCGCCAGCTGCTCTAGAATTCTGCCCAGGGCCCTTGACGAATTTGGTGAGGTGGCCCTTGCGAATCAGCTCCTCAATCTCCCTCTGCAGCGTCTTGCAATCCTCAGTAGAATGCCCAGCAGAGCGGTGGAAGTCGTAGTACTTCGACTGATTTCCAGTGTCCTTCTTCAGTGGTTTTGGCCACTTCAAGAACTTTTTCCTGCGGATATGCATAAGGACATTTGAGCGTGTATCTGTCAGGGGTGTAAAACTAGTGGGCCCGTAATCTCTACGTTCTGGTGGTCCAATTCTGTGATGCTTCCGACGGGAATGATCACTGCCGCCGTATTTTCTTTTTCCCTCTCCAAGGAATGATCGAAACTGATCTGCCCGTTCTGAACGTTTTGCTTCGTTGGTCTCCTTTGTCACTGCGTAGGCTCGAGTGATGAATTCTACCTCTCAGAAGGTTTGGGGTTTCTTATGGGCCAGGTGCTTGAAGAAGCCCCCGTAGGTCAGTGCGAAAATAAAACTGCATAATTTTATCTCCTTCGTAATCTGGGGAATCCGCCTGGCTTCTACCACAAAGCGGTCCAGGAATCGCCGTGGGTTCTCTCTTGACTTCTGTCTGATGTGGAAGAGGTACCATGGTTTCTTCTTTTCCCGTTGGCTTAAGGCGTACTGAGTCAAAAAGAGATCTGTGAGCTCCTGAAAGCTGCCGAAAGTGCCTGAAGGGATGTGATGAAACCAAATGCGGGTATCTCCCTTCAGCGTGAGCGGGAAGTAGCGGCACATCGCTGAGTCTTCCAACCCTTGTAGACTCAGATGGGTGTGAAAGTGATCCAGATGGTCAACTGGATCACTGCTCCCATCGTATGAGTCAAGGAAAGGTATCTTGAACTTGGTGGGCAGTGGACCGTTTAGGTTCTCTGCTGTGAAAGGAGATCTATCAAGGTTAATAGCAGGCTCATCGTCCTAGAACATGCGGTTCCAAATCTTATCCACACGCAGATCTACCCGAATAGCGTTGGCAGATCTCTTAGAGTTGAAGTAAGCTCACAACTTTGTTTTGTCCCTGGACGGTCCAGTAGCCGGCTGGCTACTACCTCCAGCGGACCTTGCAGTCTTGGAGGTTCGCTCCTGAATTGTATTCTCGTTTTCTGCTCGAGAGTATAGAGGATTTCTTCTCTCCGGACTTTCTCCCGGAGTTGTGCTCCCAGAGTGCTCTTCAGGCCTGTTCTAGCCTAGAGCACGTGAGGAGACTGGGATCGAATTATTCGTGGGTCTCTCGGGCCTTCTGGCCGGCTTTTTTTTCCTCTGACTATCTTTTTTGGTGGCTAGCGCAGGGACGACTACTGGTGGAGCCGCCTGCTATGGCTACTCTTATCAAAAGAAGAGTATTTAGAGCAGACGGTTATTAGTCTGTATCTACTCCATCAGTTGCTGAAAGTAAGGCATTGGCACCCTGCCTGTCGTCCCGTTGACCACGGTACCAGCAGCGTGATACTGGTCGGAAGAAATGACGTCTCTAGCGGGATCGCTAACTTGGACTCTCGTATTCACCATTGCGGATGAATTTGGCAGTGAAAAGAGAGCATTGTGAGGAATTGTGGTTGGCTTTTCATAAGCAATTCCCACAGACGGCGCCAATGATGCGTCCTTGGATCCGAACTTTAAACAGATTCGGGTTGATCCGCTTGTCCTGGTTCCGACTCCGTTCACTGAGTTAGGATCCTGCACACCACTAAAAAGAATAGGAGGTCAGTGTGTCAGTAAAAAGTTGTCCCACCGAAAATATTCCGACGCTCAAATTAATAAACAGCCTTCGAAATCTGAGAAGGTTATTGGAATTGAGAAGTAAAAATGAGAGAGTGCAAGAGTGTGTGAATATTTAGATGAAAGAGAGGCAAAGTCATCTTCTTGAATCTGAATAGTGGGGAGGCAATAAACGACAATCAGAAACACGTTGTATGCCTTGGGCTTTTTGAGTGTCAGTAGAGAGCAGGGAATTGGATGTCAGTCTCAGTTGTCGTTGTGGGTGTTGTGTTAGTAAAAGCTTGAGTGCCCTGAATGAAAATTCTATGGTTTACTTAAAGGATGACAGGGTGATCTTCCTTTGTTGAAAGGTGTGATCTCCTGCGTTATTCTGGATGGCCTTCCTTTTACAGGGAGGCGCAAATTGCTAAATTGGCTTAGATTCCTTCCCTTCCTGGCGGTCAGCGGCTTTCCAAGTTACTCACATTCCTTCCATGCATTCTACCGTTGGAGAGCCCCAATTGGCAGGGGATTGGAAAAATCTGACGCCTTCCTTATGGGAAGGGCGTTAATTTTCTCAATATCATTTTTGGGTGCTGGCTGAATTCGTGAAAGGTGCTAAAAGAGCCGTTGCTGGTCGCTCGTTGGATCGTGGGCTCAAGTGGGCCAGGCCCATAAAAAGCCTTTTTATTTTTGGCCCGTTGTTACAGTGATTTCGGTCAACGCTCGGGTTGACCTTCTTTAGGCGAGTTGGCTGCCTGCTTGCATCTCGACGGTCAACGCTGGCGTTGACTGTGAAGAGAGCGTTTGGGCCTTTTAGGATTTGGGTATTCACCTCCTATTTGGCTAACATTAGAGTTGACCGTCCAACTGGCTATTTGGGTCTTCTTTGACCATTGGGCCAGCTCAACTGCGGTATACCCATCAGAGGCTAAAGAAGAGAGAAAGGGAGAGTGGCCCTACTATGATAAAGATACCGAAGGGAGTGGCAATACTTTGAGGTATGTTTAGCAAAAGATGGCATTATTCAAACTTGCAGAGGTTGACACCGAGTTTTTCTTGGAGGTGAAGTTGCCAATGGGTAAGAGATGATGGTCGTCAAAGAGACAATGGGTTTCTCATAATGTCGCGAAGGAAAGTTTACTAGATTTTAACATTTCCTTATAAGTCTCACTCCTAATAAACGAATCATTTCAAGGTTTACTCAGTTTTGGTGCGATGACTCACATAAATGAAAGATCAATGTGGCACAGAAAATGGAGCTTGATGTACGCATAAATGGGTGCTCATGTATAGGATCAAATGTATTAGTCATCTTATGGGCATTTAAGGATGCACAAGTTTATAGATAGCAAAATGTGCATTGCTTGTGCACGCCTAAGGGATGCCTATATGCCAATGGACAGAATAATAGCATGTTGTGTGCGACTAAGGGACACTCGTGCGCATCATGTGCTGTTATTCACGTCTAATACACACACGTGTGTCGACACTGAATTTGAAAATCCTAGCCGATTTTTAGGGTTCAAGTGAGATCATTTCAGTGTAAGAGGCATCGCATGAAAAGAGAAAAAAGATAAGAGAATACAGCTCAACATCTAGTTAATGTTTGACTCGAGCTTTATTGTTTGTCAAATTTGGATATATTGCTCTAATTTTATTTATATGATATTTTATTATTTGGTTATCTTTTTTTTAAATATATTTTTTCTCTAGTAAATTGCTAGGCATGTTGGATTGTATTCAACTGATCACTTACACAGGTTATTGTGAAGAGATCTCAAAAATCAAACATTTTCATAGTAATTTTTTTAAAAAATTTTGTTCCATAATTTTTTTTAATTGAGAAAAAATTTTCATATTAAATATCAATATACAACTTATGTATATTTAGTTGTATGATTTTATTTATTTTTCTCTCACGAGGTTTGCTGGCTGATGATTGATTCGAAAGTTCATTTCCATTATGTCAGTTATATTTGTATCTTTATTTTTGAGAAATCCTAATAGATTATACGAACAATGACTCCACCAGTTAGTTGTAAAATCCAAATCGATCCAACTTGAGCTATTCATTTTCTGTATGGATTACTTACTATTTCTATAATTATATATACGTGTGTGTGTGTGTGTGTGTGTCTATCAGGATAGTTGTTATAAGAGGTGGATGAATTTCGATCCAAACTTTCATTTAGAAAATCAACATTAGCCTTTGCTATTGTTTTCTTCTATTTTGTCCGTGTCTCATAAGAAGGGAAGGTTAATCTAATAAGAGTTGGAGAGGCTTTTTGAAAACCACATCCTCATCACATTCGGGAGATTTGAAACCCAGCAATGCGGGTTGCCAATAGTTGGTTACGTAGCTTGTTAGGTTCCTTCCCTGGGTTAGAGATTTGGCTTTTGACCGAGTACTCGGAGGGTGCTGTGGTTTTTTTAGTAGAAAATTTGTTATATTTATTCTATGGTTGTAATTTAAAGTTGGATAAATAAATAATGAAAGATTGAACAACAATGCAAATTTCACATATAATTTCCATCATTATCCGCTCAATTTTTATTACTTACTAAAAAATTAATGGTGAGCATGCGGCTGCTATCATCGGTTTCAGAACTATAGGGTTTGTTTGTATTTGAGAAGTTTGAAGGAAACCAAATTCAAGTTTGACTTGTGTGAAATATTATAAAGAAAAAATATAACAAAAAAAAAATAAATATAATTTTTCTTATTTTTATTTTTTCTAATTATTTTTCTTTTCTCCCATTATTTTTTTTTAATAATCAGATACACCCTCAACAGCGGAGCGGAAGGATCACGAACGATGGAAGACGGGAGAGGGGGGACCGCAGGCAGGGTAGGATGATAGGAGGAGGAGGAGGAGACAGGCGGCGGGGTCTCTGTTGGCACGGACAGATCCGCACCGCAGTTGGGTGTGGGTAGAGAACGATTCAGCTAGAGCGAATAGCTTGCTCCTTGTAATTTTATTTTTTTAATAACTCAACTAACTTAATGGTTCCCGTCATTATTAAATATACGTGAGATTGTAAGTATTTGGGCTTGGCGATTCAAAGCCAATAAAATTACTGAAATTTTATATGACAAGATTGTTTTAAATTAAAGTAGAAGGACGCAAAAGTCCAAACTAATTGAAAAGAAACGATTTTCTGTCCTTTTTTTAATTCTTTGTTTCTCTTTCTTTCCTATAGTTTTCATTAAAAAAAAAAC
>JAODPA010005406.1:0-13927 GCA_025585075.1 Nepenthes mirabilis | reverse complement strand
TGTTTGGCTGCCTAGGAAGCTATGTTCTTAGGCTTGGTAGGCGGTTGTGTTAACCAACCTGGCGGCATTGTCCAAGTGATGACTTGGACGACCATCATCGGAAAGGACGCTTCTCCCTTCAACCGTCGCTGCCTGATCCCGCTATCTCTCCGTAGAGGAGGTCGTTGCTTATCTGCGTAAGCGCCCTAAGGTTTTGACCGCTATCGGGCCATTTGGATGACCAAGGTTTAGTACGACCGCTAATGGGCCGCTCGGATAATCGAGGTTTATATTAGGCCGCTTGTGGGCCACTTGGATGACCAGGGTTTAGATACAACCGCTAACAGGCCGCTCGGATGACCGAGGTTCAAGTTCGACCGCTTATGGCCGCCTGGATGATTTGGGTTTAACGAGAGGGTGAAGACCCTCCCGACTTAGGGGCGGTCTAGGTCGGGTAACCTGCAAAGAAGATACATGTACATGCACATGTACATAGGAAGGATACTAAGTAAACACTTATTTTTCACAAAATCAAAACAAGCAAGCGAGTGCAAACAATAATACAAATGCGTACCTGTGTCCGTTACTAGAAGTATCGTTTGAGGTGGATGGCGTTCCACGTTCGCGGAACCAGTTTCCCGTCCTAGCTCCGGAGTTTGTAGGCTCAGTTTCGCAGGACGGCGGAGACGAGGAAAGGCCCTTCCCAATTAGGGGAGAGCTTATTGTGGCCAGCCAGCTTGCCTGTGGCCTTGACGCCTTGTAGGACCAGATCCCCATATCGAATCGTCGCGCCTTAACTTTTTTGTTGTAATATAGGGTGATCCGATGTTGGTAGGCTGCTGTCCGTACTCTGGCAGCGTCGCGGGCTTCTTTTAACAATTCTAAGTGCTCCCTAATTTTTTGGGAGTTAGTCTGTGGGTCAAAGGACTCCACCCTGAGACTTGGAAGCCCGATTTCGACTAGGATTACCGCCTTAGTCCCGTAACAGGGGTTGAAGGGTGTCTCGCGCGTTGGTTCCTTTCGGGGTTGTTCGATAAGACCAAAGAATGGAAGGGAGCTCGTCTGCCTAGGGGCCCCCTGCGTCCTCCAGCTTAGTCTTTAACCCGTGGAGCAGCGTTCGGTTTGTCATATCCACCTGTCCGTTTGCTTGGGGATATGCCACCAAAGTGTGGACCAGTTTGATGCTAAGGCTGGTGCAATACTTGGTGAAGTATTTTTCCGAGAATTGGGTCCTATTATTGGTCACGACGACCTTGGGGATGCCAAATCTGCAGACGATGTTCTGGCAGAAGAATTCCAGGGCGTTGTGTTCTGTTATCTTAACCAGTGGGACAGCTTCGACCCATTGGTGAAGTAGTCGATGCCCACGATGATGAATTTTCTTTGCCCCGTGGTAATGGGAAATGAGCCGAGGAGATCGAGCCCCCATTGCACGAAGGGCTAAGGGGCCTGAAGGGCCTTCAGATCTGCGGATGGCTGTCAGTGAAGGTTGCTGTGAAGCTTGTAGCTTTCACATTTCTTCACGAATTCCAGTGCGTCTTTCTTCATCGAGGGCCAATAGTAGCCTTGGCATCTGACCTTGAAGGCCAAGCTTTTTCCGTCAATGTGCGACCCGCAGATCCCGAGGTGAACTTCACTTAAAACGTAGTCAGCCTCCTTGGGAGTTAGACAGCGGAGGTATGGAGTTGAGTAGCCACGTCGGTACAACGGTCCGTCAACCACTGCATACCAGCCGGCTGTCTTCTTGACCCGTTTGGCCTTCTCCACGTCCTTTGGCAATGATCCATCCACTAGATAGTTTAGAAAAGGCGTCATCCAGTTTTTCGCTTCGAAAATCTGCATTGCCTCTCGCTTCTCAATGTTGGGAGCGTCTAATATCTCTCGCATGTCCCTCGAATACTGTTCTGGGTTTTCCGCAGCAGCGGCTTTGGCCAGCTGGTCTGCCTTTCAGTTTTCGATTTTGGGAACGTGAACCAGGGTAAGTTTGTCGAAACCCTAGGCGGCCTCCCTTGCCTTTGCCAAATACTTGGCCAAGAGGGGGTTATTCGCCTCAAAGCCTTCGTTAACCTGGTTAACAATTAGCTCGGAGTCGCTGTAAACTGCCAACCTCTTGGCGGAGCACTCCTTAGCTAACCGTAATCCCGCTAACAGGGCATCATACTCGGCAACATTGTTGGTTGCCGGGAAATTAAGTCTGAGGGAGTATTTTACTTCAAGCCCGTCGAGGATCGTAAGGACCACTCCAGTGCCGCTGCCTGTGTCCGTTGATGATCCGTCCACGTGGAGTATCCATTCCGAAACTCCGACAAGCAGTTCCGTGCTTTTTTTGGGTTGTTCCTCGAGGACTGGGGTTGTAGTTTCGACAATGAAATCAGTCAGCGCCTGTGCTTTCACAACAGGCCTGAGCTGAAATTCGATGTCGAACTCGCCCAACTCGATAGCCCATTTCACTAATCGTCCAGAAACGTCGAGCTTCTGGATGATATTTTTCAGCAGCTGGTCTGTAAGGACCACTATTCGATGGGCCTGAAAGTAAGGCCTTAACTTCCGTGCTGAGAATATTAGCGCCAAGGCTAATTTTTCTGCACGCGAGTATCGGGTCTCTGGGCGGTCAACGTTTTACTCACATAGTAGACTGGCCGCTGGGCGTCAGAGTCCTGGGGCACGAGGACAGAATTGAGCGACGCCTCCGACACTGCCAAGTAAAGATATAACTCCTCTTCGCCCTTGGGTGACACCAATAACGGCGGGCTGGCCAAATACCGTTTCACTTCATCGAAAGCGGTTTGGCATTCCGCTGTCCATTGGAACCCGTTGGATTTCGTTCCTCTAAGGGCTTTAAAGAAGGGCTGGTACTTGTCATCGGACTTCGCAAGGAAGCGGGACAGTGCTGCCAACCGTCCAGTCAGTCGCTGGACGTCCTTTACGTTTTGTGGCTGAGCCAGGTCGGCGAGCGCCTTGATCTTCTCTGGGTTTGCCTCGATCCCTCATTGGGAGACGATGAAACCTAAGAATTTACCGGAGGCTACTCCGAAGACACGCTTAGCCGAATTCAGCTTATGTGATGCTTACGGAGTACCTCGAATGACTCTTCCAGGTCGCAAATATGGTCGCCAGTGACCCTGCTCTTGACGAGCATGTCGTCGGCGTAGACCTCCATGTTGTGACCAATCTGTTTTTCAAATATTTTGTTGACCAATCGTTGGTAGGTCGCCACAACATTCTTGAGTCCGAAAGTCATTACTTTATAGCAGTAGGTCCCCTGATCGGTCATGAATGAGGTGTGGTCCTCGTCCTCTGAACTCATCCGGATCTGGTTGTATCCCGAATAGGCGTCCATAAAACTTAGCAACTCATGTCCGGTTGTTGAGTCAACCAACAGGCCGATCCTGGGCAATGGAAAGCTGTCCTTTGGACAGGCCTTGTTAACGTCGGTAAAATCGACGCACATTTACCATTTTTCGTTTCTTTTCTTTACTAAGACGACATTAGAGAGCCAATCCGGGTATTGGACTTCCCTAATGAAGCCTGCGTCCAACAGCTTTTTGACCTTCTCGTGGATGGCGATTAGTTTTTCAACGGAGTGGTTCCTCCGCTTCTACCTGACGGGCTTTCGACTGGAGTCAAGTCCCAATTTATGGACCATTATCTCTGTTGGGATTTCAGCCATGTCTGCTGGAGTCCATGTAAAAAGATCAGTATTTCTTCGTAGAAACGCAACCAATTTATAGCGCAGTGGTCCGGTAAGTAAGCCGTCGATCTGTACACACTTATCCGGCTCTTTCGGGTCCAGCGGGATTAGATCCAGCGGGATCACCAGATTGCACTTGCCGAAGAGTTGTCTCATCCCGATGGTCGAGTTTCCAACTACTCTAGTGCTGCCACTTGGGGCAATTTGGGACATGTAACAGGTTCGTCCGGTTACCTAATCACCCAGCATCTCATCGACACCATAGGGCGTTGGAAACTTCATTTTGAGGTGTGGAATCGAAGTGACCGCCCCAAAAGCTGTCAAGCACGGTTTGCCGAGTATGGTATTGTATACTGAGGGTAGGTCGACCACTAGGAAGGTGAGCGTTCGACTTGCTATTTTTTGATACGTATCCAAGGTGACTTCCAACTAGATAGTCCCTTAAACGGGCACTGACTCGTTGTCGAGGCCGTATAATGGGCCCTTGGCAGGTTTTAGTTAGTTCTTTTTTAAGCCTAATCTGAAGAAAGTATCCAAGTAAAGCAAATCGTGAGAACTTTCATTATCAATAAATATTTGCTTCAGTTGGTAGTCTATACTACCGTCTGAAATTAGTACGGATACAATGAGGGGATCAGCATGGGGGGACATTACATGGGCTAAGTCATCATCACTAAAGGTAATAGTGTTATCCGCCGTGCGTTGTTTCTTCCTCCCAGCTTGCTGTTCCTCGCTGCCAGTTGGTTTTTGGTAAGTCGGGTGGTAACCATGTTAACCACCCCTACTGCAACCTGGTTTCGGGGTGGAGTCTGCTCCTGCCCTTCTTCGTCAGCTGCTCCAGAGCTCTATCCAGGACCTCTGACAAATTTGGTGAGGTGGCCTCTGCGAATCAGCTCCTTGACCCCCATTTGCAGTGTCTTGCAGTCCTCAGTTGAATGGCCAACAGAGCGATGGAAGTCGCAGTACTTCGACTGGTTTCCAGAGTCCTTCTTCAATGGTTTTGGCAACTTTAGGAATTTTTCTTTGCGAATCTGCATGAGGACATTTGAGCTTGTGTCCATCAGAGGTATGAAACTGGTGGGCTCGTAGTCCCTGCGTTCTGGGGGCCCAATCCGGCGCTGCTTCTGGCGGGAGTGATCTCTGCCGCTGTACTTCCTCTTCCCATCACCAGGGAACTACCGAGGCTGATCCGTCCGTTCTGGACGTTTTGCCTCGTTGGCCTCTTCTGCTGCAGCGTAGGCCCGGGTAATGGGTTCCACCTCTCGAAAGGTCTGAGGATTTTTATGGGCCAGGTGCTTAAAAAAGTCACCGTAGGTCAGTGCAGATATGAAACTGCCCAGCTTCATCTCCTCTGTAATCCGCGGGATCCGTTTGGCCTCTGCCCGACTTCTGCTTGATGTGGGAGAGATGCCATGGTTGCTTCTCTTTCCGTCGGCTTGAGGCATACTGAGCCAGGAAGAGATTTGTGAGCTCACAAAAGTTGTTCACGGTGCCTGAAGGAAGGTGATGGAACCAAATTCGGACATTTTCCTTCAGCGTGAGTGAAAAATAGCGGCATATCGCTGAATCTTCTAACCCTTGTAGACTCAGATGGGTGCGGAAGTGATCGGGGTGGTCAACCGATCACTGCTCCCATCGTATGAGTCAAGGAAAGACATCTTAAACTTCGTAGGCAGTGGACGGCTCAGGATCTCCGCTGTGAAAGGAGATCGGTCCAAATCGATGGCGCGCTCCTCTTCTTGGAACACACGGTTTCAGATTTTGTCCACTCGCGGATCTGTACGAGCAGCGTTTGTTGATCATTTGGAGTTAAGGTAAACCCTCAACTCCGTTTTGTCCCTAGAGGGTTCAGCAGCAGGCTGGCCACTGCCTCCAGCGGACCTGGCAGTCCTGGAGGCTCACTCCTGGACTGCATTCTGGTCTTCAGTCCGAGAGTATCGGAGATTTTTTCTCTTTAGACTTTCTCGCGGAGACGTCCTCCCGGAGCATTCTTTAGGTCTGTTCTGGCCAGGAATGCGGGAGGTGGCTAGGACTGGATGGCCCCTGGGTCTCTCGGGCCTCTTGGCTTTCTTCTTTTTCCTCTGGCTACCCTTTTTGGTGGCCGACATGGGGACGGTTGCTGGTGGAGCCGCTTGCAGTCGCTACTCATTCTGAGTGCAAAGTATTTGTAGCAGACGATTGTTGACTTGCATATACTCCATTAGCTACTGGAAGTAGGGCGCTGGCACTCCGCCCATTGTCCCGTTGTCTGTGGCACTGGCAGCGTGGTCCTGGTCGAAATTGGTGGCGTCTCTAGCGGGGTCGCTAGCTTGAACTCTCGTGTTCACCATTGCAGAATTAGACAGTGAAAGAGAGCGTTGTGCGAATTTGTGGTTGACTTTGGTAAGCGTTTCCCACAGATGGTGCCAATGATGCATCCTGGATTAGAATTTTGAACAGATTCAGGATGATCCGCTTGTCCTGGTTCTGGCACCGTTTCCTGAGTTTGATCCTACGCACCACTAAAAAGAACAGGAGGTCAGTGTGTCGGTGAAAAGTTGTCTCACCGAAAACATTCCGACGCTCAAGTCAGTAAATAGCCCTCGAAAGATAAGAAGGTTTCTGAAACTGAAAATTGAGAAAGAGAGAGAGTGTGTGTGTGTATTTTCAGATGAAAGAGAGACGAGACTGTCTCCTTGAATCTGGAATGTGGGGAGGCAGTAAACGGCCATAAGAGGCGTGCTTGTGTGCCTTAGGTTTTTTGGAGCAGTTTGAGTCAGAGTTTGCGTAGTAGAAAGCGTCAATGATTCAGAGCGTAGGAAGCTGAAAGCGTAAGTAACTGAGAGCGTTTGTAACAGAAAGCGTCAGTAAATGAGAGCATGCCTGGAATGAGAATTCCAGAGCTTACTTATGGTTGAGCGGGTAATCTTCCTCCTTTGAAAGGAGTGATTCTCTGCGTGATTCTTGGTTGGCCTGCCTTTCAGAGTTGATGCCAGTTGCCAAAAGGATCGAAATAGTTTTCTTCCATGGCGGTCAGCGGCTTTCCACATTACTTACCTTCCTTCTGTGTTTTTACCGTTGGAGTGTCCTGGTTGGCAAGATATTGAAAAAATCTGGTGCCTTCCTTCTGAGAAAGGCGCCGATTTTGTCAATATCCGTTTTGGGAGCCAGTAGAGATCGTGGAGATTGCCAGGAGAGTTATTGCTGGCCGTCTGATGGATTGTGGGCTTAAGTGGGCCTGGCCCATAAAATCCTTTTTATTTTTGGCATGTTGTCACAGTGATTTCGGTCAACGCTTGCGTTGACCGTCTGCGCACGCGTTAGCCGTCTTCTGAAGCCCAGACGGTCAACAATGGCATTGACCGTCTTGGGCCTTTCACGCTTTGGGCCTTTGGGCCATGTTGGGCCGTTTTTACGTTGACCATTTGGCATTCCTTTTGGGCCTCCGTTGATCGTAGGCCGTCCTATATTCCAGCGTACCGATCAAGTATAATAGTTTTTATCAAATTGGTGATTAAATGTGAGAATAATCGATATTTACTAATTTGCTCAGCGAAAGAATGTAATCTAAGGATATGTTTCGGCCATTCAAAATAAGTCTAATTCCGATTACAAAATATTAATTTTCAAAAGCACTTGTCTATTTAATTTAAAATATTTTTATAGTTAGCGATTTTAACCAATCTTAATCTAAAACATTCAGTTGAAAATGCCAGGTTATAAGAATTGAGATGTTCAACACCACTCTTTTATTTGCATAGCAGCCATCTCAATCAATATAATGGTGATTGTTTGACAGTTTTGATAGTTATTTCAATCAACATAACCACATTCACCAATCCAGCTATCTCAAACAACATAACCATCGACTAAGGTAAATGGGATCACGTATATAAATTTTGAAACAAAATGAAATCATCATCAATTACCCAAAAATGTAAAATAAAAAGCATCATATTTAACGTAGAGACTTTTTATTGTGAAAAACAACCATTCAATAAAAAAGAATAGAAAATTTTAGATCTCATTAAAAAGGTTTGTGATGCATGCAATAGTGACGCTCTTCTTGTGGCAGGGAACAAAAGGGAAGAACTGAGGGAGGAAAATTTTTACAGAAGGAGAGTGAGAGTATAGAGCTGACGAGAGAGGAGAGGTGAGAAAGGAAGGGAGAGACTAATTTACAACTGCTTAATCTTCTTTCATTCTATTCTCAAAACATATAGTAGGCGCAAAATAGAAAGTTGATAATATGTCCACTAATAGAATTAGATTCCTGTTAACAGAAAGGGTAAAAAGTAACAACCTATTGACGAAAAAAGGAAATATAGAAATATATAGAAATATATATCTACTTATATCAGATATAATCCCGGAACTTTCCGGGTTCTTGAGTCAAACGGCCACTGGGTGCTCGGGTCTGATAGCCACTGTGACGAGATTCCAACTTATTAGCCACTGGACCCGTGGATTGGGCCATGGGCTATATCGGGTCCATAGTAGTTAGACTCATAATATTACCGTTTCCATCGAAAAAAATCTTGTCATCAATGTTGAAATCCGAAAAGCCCCGATGAAGAGTTGTAGCTGGTTCCCAAGTTGCCTCCTCTGGGAATTGAGAATGCCACTGAACAAAGAGCTGTGGAACAAATTTACCATGCTGCAGGACTTTACGGAATCCTAACAGCCATGTGGAAAACAATAAGGGATGTGATCCCCATGTTTCAGCAGGGAATTCAATGTGTTGGTCGGTCGGGTCACCATGACATTTTTTGAGTAGTGAGATGTGAAAAATGTTATAAATTTTCGTGTATGCTAGCAATTATAGCCGATAAGAAACCGGACCAACGCGCTCTAATACCTAGAAGGGCCCATAGTAACATTTAGCTAATTTATTGGATTGTCGGAGTACTGCAGTGGTTTGGTGATAAGGTTAGAATTTTACAAAAACCCAATCGTTTGGCTGAAATTCCTTATCCGTTCGGTACTCGTATGCTTGATTCTTCATGCGTAACTGGACACGTTGTAAATTTTCCTTAAGAGTGGCAATGAGGTTGGACCAGTCAGTGAGTACATCATTAACAACTACTATCGGAGGAGTGCCTTGGATATAATCCAATAACAATGATGGTGGTCGATCATAAACAGCTTCAAAGGGCGTCATTTTAATGACAAAACGTCATACCATATTGTAGCGTCATTCGGCCCATGGAAGAAAATGCCCCCAAGTGGCTAGATAATTGGCTGCAAAACTCCTTAGATAGTCTTCCAGGTATCAATTTACCACTTCGGTTTAGCTGTCAAATTGAGGATGGTAAGCGCTGTTGGTAGATAATGTAGTGCTTGGTGAATGGAATAACTCCTTCCAAAAGGCACTCATAAAGATGGGATCTCGGTCTAAAACAATTTCATTTGGGAACCTGTGAAGGCAGCAGATATCTTTGACAAACACTGTGGTTAAATCCACTGCGGTGAAGTGGCTGCCTAGCGGGAAAAGTGGGCGTATTTCAACAAATGATCCACAACCACCAGAAACAATGTTCGTCCCTTAGACGACGAAAGATGAGTGATGAAATCTATGAAAATAGATTCCCAAATTTTACTTAGGATGGGAAGAGGTTGCAGCAGTCTACTCGGCGCTGTGTTGAGCTACTTAACTTGTTGACATACTGCACTGCTAAAGACAAAACGGCGTATGTCCTCCCGAAGACCAGGCCAGTAAAAAGAAACTGATATTCTAGCCAACGTGCGTTGCATTCCAACATGGCCCCCAATGGTGAACTGTGGTGTTCCTACAGGATCAATTCCTGTAAGGCTGATTTGGGAGGAATGAAGAGCCGATTCTTAAAAAATACCAACCCATCTCGAATGGTGTAGTGTTCGAATTCATCTGGTCGGTTGTTAATTGAGTTGATAAAGGTAGCTACGGAAGGTTGTCGCTTGTAGTATTCTCACTGAGTAGCTAACAGTGTGATTACAGGCTTTGATGCCGATTGCATGGCACAGCAAGAGCCTTCCTACATTTTGGATAGAGTGTCAGCCAGCCCATTAACCCAGCCTGGACGGTATACTATCTCAAAATCATACCCAATCAATTTGGTTATCCACTTCTATTGTTCCGAGGTATGCATCGACTGAGCCATAAGGGCCCAGAGAGGCTGGTGGTCCGTTTGGATAACAAATTTGGCATCCAACAGGTATTGGCGCCATTATTTATGGCCTCCGTAATCACATAAAGCTCACGGATGTAAGTAGAAGAGTGTTATAGTTTCGGGCATAGCTAGCAGCTGAAGAAAGTTAGGGGACGACCTGCTTGTGCCAAGACGGCACCCACACTGTTACCAAAAGTATCTGTATACACACAAATGGTTTGGACAAGTCTGGTAAGGCCAGAATAGGTGTGGAAATGAGCGCAGTTTTGAGAGACTCGAAAGCTGGTGTAGCTTCGGGTCCCGAGACGAAGGCATTTTTTCACAGCAGTTGAGTGAGTGGGGTAGCAATCTAAGCATATCTGGCTACAAAACGCTAATAATATCCTGCTAGTCCCAAGAAGCTCCGTAGTTGTTTGCTAGTTGTAGGAAGAGGCCAATATTGAATGGCCTCAATTTTCGTGGGATCCACTACCACTCCTTGTGCCGACATAATGTGGCCCAAATAAGCCAGTGATGATTGTCCAAATTCGCACTTAGATTGTTTAGGATAGAAGGCATGGTTGTGCAGTATTTGGAGTACTCGAGTGAGATGGAGGAGATGGGTTTCCCAGGAGGAGTTATAAATCAAAATATCATTGAAGAAGACTAGCACAAACTTGCAAAGCACAGGACGGAAGATAAAATTCATTTCGGCTTGAAATGAAGAGGGGGTATTCGATAACCCGAAGGGTATAACTAGGAATTCATAATGCCCCTTATGGGTCCAGAAAGCAGTCTTATGCACATCCTCCAAATGTACCCAAAGCTATTGATACCTCGCATGTATATCCAGCTTGGAGAACACTGTGGTGCCATCTAACTCATCCAGTAGTCATCCACCATGGGAATTGAGAATTGGTCCTTAATGGTAATGGCATAAGAGCGCAGTAATACACACAAAACCTCCAACTGTCATCCTTTTCTTTCAATGGGAGAATAGGTGATGAAAGGGACTTTGCTAGGTCGGATTATTCCTTTGGCCAACATCTCTTTGCTTAATTTCTCCATTTCACCCTTCTAAAAGTACGGGTATTGGTAGGATTTAACATTCACTGGTGGGGCGTGGGTTTGCAAGGGAATTTTGTGGTAAGTGGAGCGATGTGGAGGCAGTCCATGTGGTACAGCAAATACATCCTGAAATGACATAGGGAAGCTTCAAAGGGCAGTAGAGATTTGAAGGTCGAAAATATGAGGGAATCAGAAGGGAAGCAGAGAGCCTAAGGAATCGTCTTCTAGTGTGTGTTCTGTGAGTGGTGTTATACTCAATTGAAAGTAATAAGCAACCAAATTTGTCAGATCGCTACGCCGTAGTTGGTTTAATGTTATGGTGGAAATGGTAGTGCTAGGCATTCCATGGAGGGTAATTTTAGTACCAGCGTGGGTAAAACTCATTCACAGGGCTTTATAATCAAACAAAATGGATCCCAAGGATACCAACCACTGGACTCTAAGAACCAGGTCTACCCCATAGATCGGAAGTAAATATAGGTCCACTAGAGACCAAGAGGTTCCCAGTGTAAGCGGGACATTAGCACACAATCCTTCACAGTGTAACGAGTCTCCATTGCTAACAATCATATTAAGACAGTGAGAGGGCTCGATGGAGAGCCCAAGATACCTGGCTAGCCGGGTTTGCAAGAAATTGTGGGTGGAGCCACTATCCACCAGCACTGTTACTCAATGGCCTGAGATTGTTCTTTGTAACTGAAGCGTAGTGAGGGCCTGATGCCCCTCTAAGGCGTGGAAGGAGATAGGGGGAGTGCTATCAGGCTCTTGAGGCAAAAGCAATACCCTGGTTGGCAATTCAGCAGAAGGTGGTGAACTCACATAATCCTCTTCGGACATTACCACCTTAGGTTGTATATGGTCTTCATCCTCGACCAGAATACATAGAAATTGAGGTGGTTTACACCGATATCTTGGTATAAACTGTTCGTCACAGTTAAAATACAAGCCACGTTCTCGACGTGTAACCATTATAGTGGAGATTTATTTCTTTATTGGGAATTTTGGTAGAAGATTCTTAGATGGTGAAGTTTTCGGCATTTAAGGGCTAGGAATATTTAGGGATTTGGCAACAAGAGGAGGTCAGTGTGAGTTGATTTGATTTGCATCCAGCTTCTCTTTCACCAATTTGGCTATTCCAATTGCCTCAAGTAGAGACAGGGGTTTCAGCAGTAGGAGCTCACGCCGAATATCATCCCGTAAATTAGAAATAAAACAATTTAAAAGATTGGTGGTGGTGAGCCCAAGAGTCCGAGTGGACAGGGACTCGAACTCTGCCATGTAAACCACCACAGTGATGGTTTATCGGAGTTTATATAAAGCAGCTTCATACTTCAAAAAAGAGGAGGGGGCAAAGCGAAACTCCATATCACAAGAGAAGAGTTTCCAAGTGGATAGTTGTCGAATTGCATGCATCCACTGGAACCATTATAATACAACCCTTGACATATAGAATGTGGCAATAATAAGTTTCTGCTTTGTAGGAATGCAGTGGTAGAGGAAGAAGCGATCAATCTAGATCAACCATCCAGTCACGTTGTCTTCAAAAAAAATGTGATCTCGAGTTTAGGCAAACGAAGGTGGTGGTTGTTAGGGTTTTCTGTAGAGGTTGGTAGCAGAGCGGGTAAGGGTTGTGAAACTGGCATGATAGGCACTGGAAAAGAAGGGGAACTTACAGTTGGTGTAAGAAGTAGGGGGAAGCGATGATGCCAAGGTGAATCGCTCCATCCGCGCTAAGGTATGGTTAATTTCAGCAATTAATTACTTAATGTGCTCTGCGGTCACAGTATTGGTGGCGACTCCCTCCAAATGTTGTTGGACTACAACCAAAACTTCCTTTAATTCCTTCATCATGCCTGAGATCGTCTCGTTCAGCACCTTCGATCTAGTCCTAATACCTTTTGCCATGGTTTCAATGAATGCACCACTGATGCATACAACAGTGACGCTTTATTTGTTGCAGGGGACAAAAGGAAAGAACCTAGAACAGTTAGACGAGGAAGAGGGGGAGGGGAGATCTGATAGAAGGAGAGTGAGAGTACAGAGCTGACGAGAGAGGAGAAAAGGAAATGGAGTAGGCACAAAATAGAAAGTGGGTAATATGTCTACTAACATAATTAGATTCATGTTAACAGAAAGGGTAAAAGGCAACAACCTATTAACGGCAAAAGAATGTATAGAAATATATATCTACTCCTATTAGATGTAATCTCGAAACTCCCCGAGTGCTTGAGTCGTACAGCCATTGGGTGCTTGGGTTGAGCTGCCACTGGGTGCTCGGGTCAAACGGCCACTACGACGAGGTTCCAACTTGTTAGCCACTGGACCCATGGACTGGGCCGTGGGCTGAATCAAGTCCATAATAGCTAGACCCATAACAGTTTGAGTTTGATTGTTTGTTACTACAAAATACAACTAAGCAGAAGGTTTAATTTTATAACCGTAACAACCGGTAAACTAATTAAAGCTTCATTCCTAAAGCTGTGCATAACAGATCCCTTAGTTTTCACATCCCTCAAATCGATATGTTAAGGCTGAGGACTCTCAAACACTCCGATCACTGTGCCGCTCTCGGGCTTGCTCTTGGTCACACTCAACGTTATCTTCCCTTTCGACCACGGAGCTTTCTTTATGTTCTCCTTCTGGAGCTCCTCCTGATCTCCCATTCCTCCGGCCGACAATGCGACTATGTTATCATACCTCAGCAAGCTGCCTCTACCTGTCGGGTCTAGAAAGAGGAACCCCTGTTAGAGGGCATAAGAAACTCATCACCAAAACTCTTCGGCTTACCAGAAGTGACCAGCTGTTTGACGGTGAAGAGGAAAGGCATGCGCTTGACGCCTGACAGCTGAAACGTGACCGTAGCTTAGTCAATACCATCTTTCTCCTCAAATTTGACGTTGCCATCGGGTGAGACTTCGGAGGGTCGTGGAGGGTGTATGTCAAGTGGGTCATTGTTGAAAATCAGACCGCTTGCTTGAATCGTAAATAAATGATCAATAATATACAATGAACCAATAATAATCATAAATAATAAATAATACAAAATTTTACGTAGGCAGCCCCCTTTTTAAATCAGAGAAAA
>JAODPA010005395.1:0-13929 GCA_025585075.1 Nepenthes mirabilis | reverse complement strand
GGGAGAGAGAAGGCTCGGCACGGATATATACTACGCGGGCCGCTCGAGCGGCTCTCGAGTGGCCAGCGAGCGGCCAGGCCACTGCCGGCCACCGCTCCAGCCACGGCTCGAGCGCCCAGCAGGCGCCAGCCTGCTGGCAGGGCTTCGGCAGCCCGGACCCAAATTATTTCCCGATTTTTCTTCCGATACCAAACCTTAATCCTCCCATAGGATTAATATAAATCATTATCATCCTAATTACCTCATTAATATCGAATTCTTAAATTCGAAACCTCACACCTTATATTAAAATTGCTCGCAATATATCTTTCGCACCTCCTTCATTTTAAACCTAAAATTGTATGAGGGGTGATTTTATAGCAGTCATAGTGCGCATGAGCTCTTCACATACAATAGGTGTGATCTCCTTTTTAAACAATTCATGCATGTGCTCTTTATGTGCTTCTTCCACTAAAATTGACGCACAAAATCCCCTCAATGCACATTTAGTGTACCTATTCTATCTAAAAAGTATACAGCCATCTATCATACACTCATCAGGTGTAGTTCCCTCTTGTTCATTTGAAATTCCTTTCCCTTAATCACTCATTGCATCAATTTCACATGAACAACCAATGAATTTAATCAATTAATTGACACTTAATTGACATTCAACCAATATTCACAAGAACTTCATGCGACCCCCCTAGACTTTTGTCATTTAGCTGACTTTCAACTAACACTAGACCAATTTTTGCACAAATCTCACGCAATATCCAGTGACATTTTCCGCTCGGCTGACTTTTCACTAATACTCAGTTGACCTTTGCATAACTATTGTGCGACCATTCTGTGTCATTTGTTGCTCGGATTACCCTTAAAGGACCCTCGCCTGACCCTCACTTTATCATTTCTCTTTTCTCCCTTTTTTCTCTTATCTTTTTTGTGGGGCACTCCTTATGTTAAAATTGTTTTCAAAATCTCTTTCGCCCCTCCTTCATTTTTAACCTAAAATTGTATGAGGGGTGATTTTATAGTAGTCATAGTGCACACGAGCTCTTCACATACAATAGGTGTGATCCCCTTTTCAAACAATCCATGCATGTGCTCTTCATGTGCTGCTTCCACTAAAATTGACGCGTAAAAACCCCTTAAAGCACATTTAGTGTACCCATTCTATCTAAAAAGTGTATAGCTGTCTATCATACACTCACCAGGTGTAGTTCCCTCTTGTCCACTGGAAACTCCTCTCTCTTGATCACTCATTGCATGAATTTTGCATGCACATTCAATGAATTTCATCACTTAATTGACACTCACTAGTCATTCAGCAAATGTTCACATGCACTTCATGCAACCCCCGCTGACTATTGTCGCTTAGCCAACTTTCAACTGACACTTGACCAACTTTTTCCCAAATTTCACGTGACATCCAGTGACATTTACTAATCGGTTGGCTTTTGACTAACACTTAGCAGACGTTCGCATAACTATTGTATGATCATTCGGTGTCATTTGTTGCTCGGATTACCCTTAAAAGACCCAGGCCTGACTCTCACTTTACTTCTCTCTTTTCTCCCTTGTTTTCTTTTTTTTTTTTTGTGGTACTCAATATGTTAAAATTTCACTCCAAATCCCTTTCGCACCACCCTGATTTTAAACCTAGAATTGTATGAGGGGTGATTTTATAGTAGTCAAAGTGCACATGAGCTCTTCACATACAATAGGTGTGATCCCCTTCGTAATCAATCCATGAATGAGCTTTCCATGTGCTGGTTCAACTAAAATTGACGTGCGAAAACCCCTCAGTGCACATTTGGTGTACCTATTCTATCTAAAAATTGTACAACCGTCTATCATGCACTCATCAGGTGTACTTCCCTCTTGTTCATTTGAAATGTCTTTCTCTAAATCACTCATTGCAAGAATTTTGCTGGAACATCTAACGAATTTCATCACATAATTAACACTCAATTGACATTCAGCAAATATTCACATGAACTTCACATGACCTCCACTGACTATTGTCGCTTAGCTGACTTTCAACTGACACTAGACCAACTCTTGCTCAAATCTCACATGACATCCAGTGACATTTACTAATCGGTTGACTTTTGACTAACACTTAGCAGACGTTCACATAACTATCGTACGACAATTCGGTGTCATTTGTTGCTCGGATTAGCCTTAAAAGACCCTAGCCTTAGCCTCACTTTATCTTTTCTCTTTTCTCCCTCGTTTTCCTATCTTTTTTCTTTTGTAGTCCTTATGTTAAAATTTCTCTCAAAATCCCTTTCGCACCACTGTGTTTTTAAACCTAAAATTGTCTGTGGGGTGATTTTATAGTAGTCAGAGTGCACATGAGCTCTTCACATACAATAGGTGTGATCCCCTTTTTAAACAATCCATGCATGTGCTCTTCATGTGCTGGTTCCACTAAAATTGACGTGCGAAAACCCCTCAGTGCACATTTGGTGTACCTATTCTATCTAAAATGTGTACAACCGTCTATCATGCACTCATCAGGTGTAGTTCCCTCTTGTTCATTGGAGATGCCATTCTCTTAATCACTCTTTGCATGAATTTTGCATGTGCATCCAATGAATTTCATCACATAATTGACACTCGATAGACATTCAGCGAATATTCACAATAACATTATACGACCACCACTGACTATTGTCGCTTATCTGACACTCAACTTACAGTAGGAAAACTTTTGCTCAAATCTCACGCGACATCCAGTGAGATTCGCTAATCGGTTGACTTTTTACTAACACTTAGTTGACCTTCGTAGAACTATTGTACAACCATTCGGTGTCATTTGTGACTCGGATTACCCTTAAAAGGCCATGGCTTGACCCTCACTTTATTATTTCCTTTTTCTCTCCTTTTTCACTTATCATTTTTTTGTGGAACTCCTTATGTTAAAATTACTCGCAAAATATCTTTGGCACCTCCATCATTTTAAACCTAAAATTATATGAGGGGTGATTTTATAGCAGTCATAATGCACATGAGCTCTTCACATACAATTGGTGTGGTCTCCTTTTTAAACAATTCATGCATGTGCTCTTCATGTGCTTCTTCCACTAAAATTGATGCGCAAAATCCCCTCAGTGCACATTTAGTGTACCAATTCTATCTAAAAAGTGTACAACCATCTATCATACACTCATCAGGTGTAGTTCCCTCTTGTTCATTTGAAATTCCTTTCTCTTGATCACTCATTGCATCAATTTCGCATGAAAAACCAATGAATTTCATCAATTAATTCACACTCAATTGACATTCAACCAATATTCACATGAACTTCATGTGACCTCCATAGGCTATTGTTGTTTAGCAGACTTTCAACTGACGCTAGACAAATTTTTGCTCAAATCTCACGCGACATCCACTGACTTTTGCCGCTTGGTTGACTTTTCACTAACACTTAGTTGACCTTCGCATAACTATTGTATGATCATTCAGTGTCATTTGTTGCTCGGATTATCCTTAAAAGACTCTCGCCTGACCCTCTCTTTATCATTTATCTTTTCTCCCTTTTTTCTTTTATCTTTTTTATAGGGCACTCCTTATGTTAAAATTGCTCTCAAAATCACTTTCACCCCTCCTTCATTTTTAACCTAAAATTGTATGAGGGGTGATTTTATAGTAGTCATAGTGCGCACGAGCTCTTCACATACAATAAGTGTGATCCCCTTTTTAAACAATCCATGCATGTGCTCTTCATGTGCTGCTTCCACTAAAATTGACGCGTAAAAACCCCTTAAAGAAATTTTAGTGTATCCATTCTATCTCAAAAGTGTATAGTTGTCTATCATGCACTCACCAGGTGTAGTTCCCTCTTGTTCATTGGAAATTCCTTTCTCCTGATGACTCATTGCATGAATTTCGCATGCACATTCAATGAATTTCATCACTTAATTGACACTCACAAGGCATTCAGCCAATATTCACGTGCACTTCATGCGACCTTCACTGACTATTGTCGCTTAGCTGTCTTTCAACTGTAACTTGACCAACTTTTGCTCAAATCTCTCGTGACATCCAGTGACGTTTACTAATCGGTTGACTTTTGACTAACATTTAGCAGACATTCGGATAACTATTGTATGACGATTCAGTGTCATTTGTTGCTCGGATTACCCTTAAAAGACCCTGGCCTGACCCTCACTTTATCTTTTCTCTTTTCTTCCTTGTTTTCCTATCATTTTTTGGTGATACTCCTCAAGTTAAAAGTTCTCTCAAAATCCCTTTCGCACCACCGTCAATTTGAACCTAAAATTGTATGAGGGGTGATTTTATAGAAGTCAGAGTGCACATGAGCTCTTCACAAAGAATAGGTGTGATCGCCTTCTTAAACAATCCATGCATGTGCTCTTCATGTGCTGGTTCCACTAAAATTGACGTGTGAAAACCCCCTCAGTGTACATTTGGTGTACCTATTCTATCTAAAAAGTGTACGACCGTCTATCATGCACTCATCAGGTGTAGTTCCCACTTGTTCATTAGAAATGTCATCATCTTGATCACTCATTGCATGAATTTCGCATGAGCATCCCATGAGTTTCATCACTTATTTTACACTCAATAGACATTGAGCCAATATTCACATTAACATCATGCGATCTCCACTGACTATTGTCGCTTATCTGACACTCAACTTACACTAAGAATACTTTTGCTCAAATCTCAAGCGACATCCTGTGAGATTTGCTAATCGGTTGACTTTTTACTAACACTCAACAGACCTTCGTAGAACTATTGTTCGACCATTCTGTGTCATTTGTTACTCGGATTACCCTTAAAAGACCCTGGCTTGACCGTCACTATATCATTTCTTTTTTCTCTATTTTTTCAATTATCATTTTTTTTGTGGTGCTCCTTATGTTAAAATTGCTCGTAAAATCTTGTCTGCACCTCCTTCATTTTAAACCTAAAATTGTATCAGGGGTTACGTTATAGCAGTCATAGTGCACATGAACTCTTCACATACAACAGGCATGATCCCGTTTTTAAACAATCTGTGTGACGGACCGGGTTATTTTCTTTTAATAACCCTTCCGTCAAAAAATCTTTCTAATTCAATATTATAAATTTCTGGAGAAAATTGGGCAAAGTTCCGTTTGTAATTTGAACATTTACCAAAATACAAATACCTGTATGAAACTCTGCACAATCTTCACAAAAACATTCAACATTATACACAGGATCTCAGATCCACTAAACCCCTATAGTGGCACCGGCATCATAACTCAGGTATGACGTCGGCTGAGGTACAGATGCCAACTATAAAAACCCATGCATTACCACAAATACAAACTGCGGAAGCATGATAACCATAGTATACAAAAATCAAAACCATTTATCCACAAAATTCCCATGTCATACATAATCCAGCTAGATCCTCGAGGCTTCTTCAAAATCCACGTCGCCTATCTTGCTTCTTTGTCCTACTCAGTCTCGTCGGGCATCAGGGCATTTTCATCTGAAAAGAGAGAGTGCAAGGGTGAGCTTATCGCCCAGCAAGTGTAAACACATATCACTATCAAAAGATAAAGTCATAATGGAAACGATAGTGGGGTGGGGGAAAAGCATATAAAAGCGTGAAAGGAAGGAAATACTTAGAAGAATTAGTTTATCATTTATCATACTTTGGCACCTTTAATTCCCTTTGCACATGCTTTCTTAATTTACTTTAATCTTTGCGGACCAGGGCCAGTAGGTCGTACTAGCAAACGATGCGAGAGAACGAGGAAAGGATCATGATACTCCACATGATCTAAGGCCGTGAGGGATTATCTTTAACGACCCTCCGGGGGGTCGTGCACATCGTGCCATATCGTATCGCCCCATTCCCCCGGGGTACCAGGGCAGTCCTCATTTTTTCACAATAGTATCCTAAGGCGTGACACGGACACCACCTGCTCCCATAAGCAGCCAGAATACGTGGCCCAAGTATTCTTCGGGTTTATACCGTGATGGACGTGTCAAACCAGAGAATACTACCCGTCTAAGAGTCCATGGTCCTAGTTTCATGATTCTATTTCCATATTCATTTGAGGGAAAGTCCACCGTATCTTATGTATCGTATCTCCCGCCATTTGGGAGGTTCCATCATGCATATCACATTTTGGACTTCCCTCCATTACTCGTCGGTTTTCATTTTCCTTTAGAATTTAAACATTTATGATTACTAAAAATTAGAAAGGATTAGAACTTCTTACCGTTCATGAGCCAATTTCACCTCGGGGTCCTCCGGAGCCCGATTCATGTCAATTGATGCTTAAATTTTATGATTTCAAGCTTGCATTCACATATGGTTAGTTAGATATTGGTAAGAACATGTAAAATTTCCATTGTACCTCGGATGAACAGTGACAATGATCGTTTAACACTTCCGGACGCCGCGAACGGGTCGATTCTTGAGAAAACGGATCCCCGGTCGGTATGTATACATATTAGGGACATGGTAATTCATATTTTGAGGTCCAATTATCATGATTTGAAGGGAAAAATAGTGAATCCCGAATTTGTGTGAGGGTTAGGGTTTCATGATAACATATCGAACGATTCATCCAATGAGATGAAGAAATAATCACACATTTATGGAGTATAATTCATGGGTTATACATTTTCCATATTTCGGGTGGGTATCGGTACTATAATATCCGACGGAGATCGAATAAAAATTAAAAGAGAGCAAATAGTGAGTATGAGAACACTTGCCTCGACGTGTGCTATCACTTTGATAACTGGCTTTCGGTCGAATTTGGACTCTATACCTCGATTTCCCCCTTTCTCTCTCTAAATTGGCGTTCTCTCTCTCTCTTCCTTTCAAAAAGTGTGTGGGACAAATGTGGAAATTGCCAATTTGTGAAGCTAGCCCGGTATTTATACTAGTCGGGTCGCTCGAGCGCCAGGCGAGCGATAAGCGAGTGGTCTGGTTCTAGTTCTTTCCGCTCGAGCGGAGCTCGAGCGGACAGCGAGCGCGAGGGCTTTCTGGAAGGTTCTGGAAAATCTGCTCAGGCGGCTGGCGAGCGTGGGGGCTTTCCGGAAGGTTCTGGAATATTCGCTCGAGCGGGGTTCTAGCATGCAGCAGGCGGCTGAGCTTCTGGTTTTCCGGCTCGAGCGGTGCTCGAGCATGCATTAGGCGGGCTAGCTACTGGAAAATAAGCTTGAGCGGGACTCGAACATCCGGTGAGCGGCAAGGGGTTATGGGTGGTGTAGCATCCGGTGAGCGGCAAGGGGTTACGGGTGGTGTTTTATTCAACAAAAATCCCATGATTTTCATCAGTACTTTTATATTTTATCTCATATTAATTCTATTGATGGGTTGGGAACCTCACAATCTGTGCATGTGCTTTTCATCTTCTAGTTTGACTAAAATTGATGCGCAAAAGCTCCTCATTGAACATTTAGTGTACCTATTCTATCTAAAAACTGTACAGCCATCTATCATGCACTCATCATGTGTAGCTCCCTCTTGTTCATTGGAAATACCTTTCTCTTAATCACTCATTGCATGAATTTCGCATGAACATTTAATGAATTTCATCAATTAATTGACAATCAACAGACATTCAACCAATATTCACAAGTACTTCAAGCAATCGTGACTGACTATTCTCACTTAGCTTACTTTCAACTGACACAAGACCAACTTTTGCTCAAATCTCACACGACGTCCAGTGACATTTGCTACTCGGTTGACCTTTAACTAACACATAGTTGAACTTCGCATAACTATTGTACGAATATTCGGTGTCATTTGTTGCTCGGATTACCCTCAAAAGACCCTCACTTGACCCTCACTTTATCTTTTCTCTTTTCTCCCTTTTTTCTCTTATCTTTTTTATGTGGCACTCCTTATGTTAAAATTTCTCTTAAAATCTTTTTCGCACCTCCTTCATTTTAAACCTAAAACTGTATCAGTGCTGACTTTATAGCAGCCATAGTGCACATGAGCTCTTAAAATACTACAAGCGTGATCTAGTTTTTAAACAATCTATGCTTGTGCTGTTCATGTGCTGATTCCAGTACAATTGACACACAAAAACCCCTCAATGCGCATTTCGTGTACCCATTCTTTCTAAAAAGCATACAATCGTCTATCATGCACTCATCTGGTGTTGTTCCCTCTGGTTTATTGGAAATGCCTTTCTCTTGATCACTCATTGCTTAAATTTCGCATGAACATCCAATTAATTTCATCACTTAATTGACACTCAATTGATATTCAGCCAATATTCACATGAACTTTAGGCGACCTCCACTCACTATTGTCGCTTAGCTAACTTTCAACTGACAGAAGACCAAATTTTGCTCAAATCTCATGGGACATCCAATGACATTTGCTACTGGGTAGTCATTTGACTCATACTCAGTAGGCCATCGCATAAATATTGTACAACCATTCTATGTCATTTGTTAATCGGATTATCCTTAAAAGCCCCTCGCCTGACCCTCGCTTTATCTTTTCACTTTTCTCTCTTTTTTTTTCTTATCTTTTTCATGTGGCACTCCTTATGTTAAAATTGCTCTCAAAATCTGTTTCGCACCTCCTTTATTTTAAACCTAAAATTGTATCAAGGGTGACTTTATAGTAGTTATAGTGCACATGAGCTCTTCACATACAATAGGCGTGACCCCCTTTTTAGAAAATCTATGCATGTGCTCTTCAAGTGCTGGTCCCATGAAATTGACGCGCAAAAACCGCTCAACGCACCTTTAGTGTACCTATTCTATCTAAAAAGTGTATAACCGTTTATCATGCACTCATCAGGTGTGGTTCCCTCTTGTTCATTTGAAACGCCCTTCTCTTGATCACCCATTGTGTGAATTTCTCATGAACATCCAATGAAATTCATCACTTAATTGAAACTCAATTGACAGCCAATATTCACACGAACTTCATCGACCTCCACTGACTAGAGTTGCTTAGCAGACTTTCTACTGACACTAGACCAACTTTTGCTCAAATCTCACGCGGCATCCAGTGACATTTGCTACTTAGTTGACCTTTCGCTAACACATAGTTGAACTTCGTATAACTATTGTACAACCATTTGGTGTCATTTGTTGCTCGGTTTACCGTTAAAAGACCCTCGCTTAACCCTCACTTTATCTTTTCGCTTTCCTCCCTTTTTTCTCTTATCTTTTTTGTGGCGCTCCATATGTTAAAATTGCTCTCAAAATCTCTTTTGCACCACCATCATTTTAAACCTAAAACAGTATCAATGGTGACTTTATAGTAGCCATAGTGCACATCATCTCTTAAAATACTCTAGGCGTGATCCAGTTTTAAATAATCTATGCCTATGCTCCTCATGTGCTGGTTCAGTACAATTGACACACAAAAACCCCTCAATGCACATTTCGTATTTTATCTAAAAAGCATATGATCGTCTATCATGTGCTCATCTGGTGTTGTTCCCTCTGGTTTATTGGAAATGCCTTTCTCTTGATCACTCATTGCATAAATTTCGCATGAACATCAAATTAATTTCATCACTTAATTGACACTCAACTAACATTCAGCCAATATTCACATGAACTTTAGCCGACCTCCACCGATTATTGTCGCTTAGCTGACTTTCAACTTACACTAGACCAACTATTGCTCAAATCTCACACGTCATCCAGTGACATTTTCTACTAGGTAGACCTTTGACTCATACTCAGCAGGCCATCGCATAACTATTGTACAACCATTCTATGTCATTTGTTGATCGGATTACCCTTAAAAGCCCCTCCCCTAACCCTCACTTTATCGATTCCCTTTTCTCTCTTTTTTCTCTTATCTTTTTCATGTGGCACTCCGTATGTTAAAATTGCTCTCAAAATCTCTTTTGCACCTCCTTCATTTTAAACCTAAAATTGTATCAGGGGTGATTTTATGGTAGTCATAGTCCACATAAGCTCTACACATACAATAGTCGTGATCCACTTTTAAAAAAATCTATGCATGTGCTCTTCAAGTGCTGGTCCCATAAAATTGATGTGCAAAAACCCCTCAACGCACCTTTAGTGTACCTATTCTATGTAAAAAGTGTACAGTCGTCTATCATGCACTCATCAGGTGTAGTTCCCTCTTGTTCATTTGAAATGCCTTTCTCTTGATCACCCGCTGTATGAATTTTGCATGAACATCCAACGAATTTCATCACTTAATTGAAACTCAACTGACATTCAGCCAATATTCACATGAACTTTATGTGACCTTCACTGACTAGAGTCGCTTAGCAGACTTTCAACTAACACTAGACCAACTTTTGCCAAAATCTCACACGACATCTAGTGACAGTTGCTACTCGGTTGACTTTTGACTAACACTAAACTAACCTTTTCAAAACTATTGTATGACCTTTTAGTGCCATTTGTTGCTCGGATTACCGTTAAAAGACCCTTGCCCGACCCTCACTTTATCTTTTCTCTTTTCTCTCTTTTTTTTCTTATTTTTTTATGTGGTGCCCCATAAGTTAAAATTGCTCTCAAAATCTCTTTCGCACCTCCTTCATTTTAAACATAAAATTGCATTAGCGGTGATGTTATTGCAGTTATATTGCCCATGAGCTCTTCACATACAATTGGCGCAATCCGTTTTTCAAACACTCCATGCAAGTGCCTGTCATGTGGTGGTTCCACTAAAATTGATGCAGAAAATCCCCTCAATGCACATTTAGTGTACCCATTCCATCTAAAAAGTATACAGTCGTCTATCATGCACTCATCATGTGTAGTTTCCTCGTGTTCATTGGAAATGACTTTGTCTTGATCACTCATTGCATAAATTTTGCATGAACAACCAATGAATTTCATCAATTAATTGACACTCAACTGACATTCAACGAATATTCACATGAACTTCATGTGACCTCCATAGACTATTGTCGCTTAGTTGACTTTCAACTGACACTAGACCAATTTTTGCTCAAATCTGACATGACAACCAGTGACATTTGCGACTCGGTTGACTTTTTACTGACACTCAGTTAACCTTCGCATAACAATTGTATGACCATTCAGTGTCATTTGTTGCTTGGATTACCCTTAAAAGACCCTCGCCTGACCCTCACTTTATTATTTCTCTTTTCTTCTTTTTTTCTCTTATCTTTGTTATGGAGCACCCCTTATATTAAAATTGCTCTCAAAATCTCTTTTGCACCTCCTTCATTTTTAACCTAAAATTGTATGAGGGGTGATTTTGTAGTAGTCATAGTGCACACAAGCTCTTCACATACAATAGGTGTGATCCCCCTTTTTAACAATCCATGCATGTGCTCTTCATGTGCTACTTCCACTAAAAATGATGCAAAAACCCCTTAGAGCACATTTAGTGTACCTATTCTATCTAAAACTTGTATGGCCGTCCATCATACACTCATTAGGTGTTGTTCCCTCTTGTCCATTGGAAATTTCTTTCTCCTGACCACTGATCGCATGAATTTCACTTGCACATTCAATGAATTTCATCACTTAATTGACACTCACTAGTCATTCAGCCAATGTTCACATGCACTTCATGCAACCTTCACTGACTATTGTCGCTTAGCTAACTTTTAACTAACACTTGACCAACTTTTTCTCAAATCTCACATGACATCCAGTGACATTTACTAATCGGTTGACTTTTGACTAACACTTAGCAGACGTTCGCATAACTATTGTACGACCATTCAATGTTATTTGTTGCATGGATTACCCTTAAGAGACCCTAGCTGACCCTCACTTTATCTTCACTCTTTTCTCCCTTGTTTTCTTACATTTTTTTTGTGGTACACCATATGTTAAAATTTCACTCCAATTCCCTTTTGCACCACCTTCTTTTTAAACCTAAAATTGTATGAGGGGTGATTTTATTGTAGTCATAGTGAACCCAAGCTCTTCACATATAGTAGGTGTGATCTCCTTCTTAAACAATCCATGCATGTCCTCTTGATGTGCTGGTTCTACTAAAATTGACGTGCGAAAACCCCTCAATGCACATTTAGTGTACCTATTCTATCTAAAAATTGTACACCAGTCTATCAAGCACTCAACAGGTGTCCTTCCATCTTGTTCATTTGAAATGTCCTTCTCTTGATCACTCATTACAAGAATTTCGCTTGAACATCTAACGAATTTCATCACTTAATTAACACTCAATTGACATTCAGCCAATATTCACATGAACTTCACATGACCTCCACTAACTATTGTCCCTTAGATGACTTTCAACTGACACTAGACAAACACTTGCTCAAATCTCACGTGAGATCTAGTGACATTTACTAATCGGTTGACTTTTCACTAACACTTAGCAAACGTTCGCATAACTATTGTATGACGATTTAGTGTCATTTATTGCTTGGATTAGCCTTAAAAGACCCTAACCTGACCCTCACTTTATCTTTTCTCTTTTCTCCCTTGTTTTACTTTTTTTTTGTGGTACGCCTTATGTTAAAATTTCTCTAAAAATCCCTTTCGCACTACCATGATTTTAAACCTAGAATTGTATGAGGGGTGATTTTATAGTAGTCAAAGTGCACATGAGCTCATCACATACAATAGGTGTGATCCCCTTATTAATCAATCCATGCATGTGCTCTTCATGTGCTGGTTCAACTAAAATTGACGTGCGAAAACCCCTCAGTGCACATTTGGTGTGCCTATTCTATCTAAAAATTGTACAACCGTCTATCATGCACTCATCAGGTGTAGTTCCCTCTTGTTCATTAGAAATGTCATTCTCTTGATCACTCTTTGCATGAATTTT
Source organism: Nepenthes mirabilis (assembly GCA_025585075.1). Lineage (NCBI taxonomy): Eukaryota > Viridiplantae > Streptophyta > Magnoliopsida > Caryophyllales > Nepenthaceae > Nepenthes > Nepenthes mirabilis. Next base: position 1,187 of record JAODPA010005395.1, on the reverse strand, counting down.
GCATGTGCATCCAATAAATTTCATCACATAATTGACACTCAATAGACATTCAGCGAATATTCATGATAACATTATGTGACCACCACCGACTATTGTCGCTTATCTGACACTCAACTTACACAAGGCAAACTTTTGCTCAAATCTTATGCAACATCCAGTGAGATTTGCTAATCGGTTAACTTTTTACTAACACTCAGTTGACCTTTGCATAACTATTGTGCGACCATTTAGTATCATTTGTTGCTTGGATTACCCTTAAAAGACCCTCGCCTGACCCTCACTTTATCATTTCTCTTTTCTCCCTTTTTTCTCTTATCTTTTTTATGGGGTACTTCTTATGTTAAAATTGCTCTCAAAATCTCTTTCGCACCTCCTTCATTTTTAACCTAAAATTTTATGAGGGGTGATTTTATAGTAGTCATAGTGCACACGAGCTCTTCGCATACAATAGGTGTGATCCCCTTTTTAAATAATCCATGCATGTGCTCTTCATGTGCTGGTTTCACTAAAATTGACGTGCGAAAACCCCCTCAGTGCACATTTAGTGTACCTATTTTATCTAAAAAGTGTACGACCATCTATCGTGCACACATCAGGTGAAGTTCCCTCTCGTTCATCAGAAATGCCATTCTCTTGATCACTCATTGCATGAATTTTGCATGAGCATCTGTAACGACACAAAAATTTGAATAAAAAAATGTTAACCATCAGGTCCGGTCAACGCCCGTTGATCGGAAATCTAAAGGTGAAGAATTCCGGAAATTTTATTAAGAGAATTGCTGTCCGGATTTCCCTATTCAGTCCGGATTATTTCTTAAAATCACTCCGGATTTTCGAACTGAAAACGAGTGCTTAAAGCACTCCGGATTCTTGAAGTAGAAACGCGTCCGGATTTGCCTGAAAGAAATCACTCCGGATTTCCGAAGTGAAAACCTGTGCTTAAAACACTCCGGATTCTCGACGCGTCTGGATCACTCCGGATTTCAGGAGTAAAATGCCAGTCCGGATTTGTTGAAGAAGTCCGGTCACTGTTTGGCAGAATTTTGGGATGGAGCAGCATTGAACGGCTGCAGTTCCCGATACGTGTTGGAAAACAAAATCTGCGTGGGAAAGGTGGATTATTATGTCAACGTTGGAAAATAGGGAAAAACAATAAGTGATGGCCGCCTTCTCACGGGCTATAAATA
>JAODPA010005384.1:0-13929 GCA_025585075.1 Nepenthes mirabilis | reverse complement strand
AAAAAAAGGAAAGAGGAACGCACGTATGGCAGCGGCAAAGGAGAGAGGAATTGACCCTCATATGAAAACCCTGTGAAAATCTTAGACCTACCCTTTATTTTATAAGGAGACAGTAGGGTTAGGAGATGGGAGGAGGAATGGAAAAGGGAGGAACACAGTGAAGCAAAGCCGCCACCGTTGTTGGAAGAGAACCACAAAATCGAGGCAAGTAAATTTCTTACCTCGCAAAATTAACTCTTCATTCTTATTAATATCAAATCTCTAATTTTATGCCTTGATTTGGTGGGGAGTCGGTGAAACCTTTAGGGTTGCGAATTGGGAACTAAATGTAGAGCCACGACTATGACGGATCGGATTATTTTTCTTAAATAACCTCTGTCAGTAAAATATAATTTAATGCCCATAAATAATAGTATAGATTTTTACAGAAAATAGAGTAGAATTTCATTTGTAAATTGGACATTTGCCAAAATACAGACACCTATAAACAACCCTACACAATATCCCATATACATACAACTACACAAAACCACAGGATCTTACAGCCACAAAACTTCTCAAGTGACACCGACATCATAACTCAGGTATAATGCCGGTTCAGAAATGATGCCAACTAAAAGAAAACCCAATTATGACCACAATAAGTAACCCGCGGAAGCAAGAAAACCATAATACACAAGAAACCATACCATTCATCCATCAACATATACATACGTGGCATCATATATGTTTAAGATTCTCAAAATAAAATACAAGTTCTGGTTTCATACATAATCAAACTAAGTCCTCAACTTCCGCACAGGAAATCAGGTTGCCTATCTCACCCGTATAGCTTACTCAGACTCGTCGGACTTCGGTGCACTCTTATATAGAAGGAGAAAATAGTAAGTGTGATGGAACGGATTTTTTTTTTTCAAAAGCTTTCGTCAAGACAGGAACAGGATAACTTATAAGTACACAACTAACAATCATTCACAAATCTTCTTACAATAAGCCTACACAAGATCACATGAGCCATCCATGGCATAAATCTACAAAGCATTAGCTACACTAACAGTTCAATAACGAGATGCCGTCTATGACCTGTAAAGTATATCCAAAGTTTAAAGCAGAAGCTAAACTAATAACCTGCAGAAGTATAGTTTTTCCTTTTTACTATCTCATACATCATGCATTCTATACAAAATCCACATGTCCATGAACATCCATAAATACAAGATCAGTATACAAAATTGCATGATCAAACCAGTCTTTACGTCAACAGGCCCTCCCAAAAATAGCTCCAAATGCCACAGGTCCTCAAAAGCCTTTAGAAATTTTCTCTTGATCACTTTTTCTCGTCAGGCACTAACTCTACTGTCTCATTTGGAGGGAGAAAAAGCAATAAAATAGTGAGTCGGGGCCCAACAAGGTACATGCACATGAGCAGTAAAACAGTTATACAGAACGGTCGTGTAACTATGCATAAACAGAACAGTTAATCAGAATATAATCCAGAAAATAGAGAAAACATACTTTAATGGAATTAAGCTTTAGTATCAGAAATTAGTAGTCGGTAAACAGTAATCAGTAAACGTTAATTAGCAAATAGAAAACGGTAAGCAGTAGTCGGTGTTCAGTATTAGGTAAACTGTAAACAATAATCGATACTCGGTAGACGGTAAACAGTAAACGGTAAACGGTACTCCGTAATCGGTAATCGGTACAGTAAACGGTAACATAATATTATCGGTAACAGACCCTGCCAGTATACCCTACTAGCTGAGGGGGCGAATAATCGAGGATAGATTGTGTTCACTCCACACAATCCAAAGCCTGTAACTGTAATATCCCATCTTATGGGATCAGTACGGTATGCCACCCAAAGGTAGGCCAGTAACGGTAAATCCTCTTGACCGTAACGCCCCGAGGAAGGGCGGACCACAAATAACTCCATAGATAGAGTTATCATCGATTACCACCGAAAAGTCCTAAGGCATGCCGGAGAACCTATCCGGACTATAGTCAGTCCCGAGTCTTAAATAACAGTAATAGAAATAACCTCTTTATTAAAAACCCTATTTCACAATCATAGTTTTACAATTTACTTTCAGTTAACTTTAGAATGTACAGTAACGGTCTAAAACTCCTTTAGTTTTGTTTAAACGATGCATGAAATTTTTACCGGTATAAGTCCGTGCAAATTTTCAAAAACAAATTATACAGGGAACTTCTCTTCAATTTCAATTAACTTTTATATAACTGGAGCTTTGGTTAAAAATCACTAAAACCCCTTCATTTTCATACTTAGCGCTTCGCCAAAGTCTTCGGACTCAAATCGATCTCTATACATATGCTTATTCGTGAAATAAATGCCATAAATTCATGCATATATATTAAATCATGTAATTTACTCAAGCTTCACAACATTTTCGAGCTAGGGTTTCACCACATCTTTTCGGAAGCAAAACGAACAACATTTACATGCATGTACATGAAATCGAAGTCAAAACTTACAATAAACATGGATAAATACAAAATCTAACCGAATAATCGAAGGAAACATGCTTCATTTACCTTAAATATGCATCAACATCATTTTAAAGCATCTTTATCAACTTTAAAGCAAGAAGAAACAGTAAAAATGAAAAACAGCGTCCGAAGTACACTTGCCTTGGCCCGATTTACCGTTATTTCTACCGGGAGTTGATTGGAACAAGCGATTCTGCTCTTTCCCCTTCTATTCTTCCTCTTCTTCGTTCATGTCTCTTCTCTTTCTCTCCCACTTTCCTTTTCTTTTTCTATTTATAAATAAACGAAATCAGAACGCGGGTAAAAGTCGGGGCCGCGCTAGAGCCACCTCGAGCGCTCAACGAGGGGGCCGTATTCTGTTTTTTGCACTGGAGCGGCCAGCAGGCGCGTAGCGAGCGGGCCGTATTCTGTTTTTTGGGCTCGAGCGACCAGTGGGCGCGTAGCGAGCGGGGCAGTTATTGGATTTTACGCTCGCTGCAATGCCTCAGGCGCACAGCAGCGCCACAACGCTGCTTGCTGATCACGGATATTTTTTCAACCTTTTACTTTTAAACATCATTTTTCACTACACGTTTGTCTTCTTAATGATACTCATCATTCTAATTATTTTCAATTTTTATGCTTTTTGGCTCCGGGGCCTCACACCCTCCCCCACTTAAAGAAATTTCGTCCTCAAAATTAAATAAACTACATACCTCAAGAGAATAAGTAGGGATACTTGCTTCCGATCTCATCTTTGCGTTCCCATGTGGCCTCTTCCGGTGAAAAATTTCTCCAAAGCACTTTTACCAGGGGATGGTCTTCACTTGCAACTTCTGATCCTTTCGGTCTACAATTTGCAGTGGTTCCTCAACGTAGGACAAATCCTTGTCAATAGACAAAGATCCGTAGTCAATCACATGCGCTGGATCATGGACGTACTTCCGAAGTATCGATACATGAAACACATCATGTACGCCCGTTAGATTAGGTGGTAACGCCAAACTATAGGCCACCTCCCCGATCCTTTCTAAAATCTCAAAAGGGCCAATGAACCGGGGCTTCAGTTTCCTCTTCACTCCAAACTGGAACTTGCCCTTGGATGGTGAGACCTTTAGAAACACAAGATCTCCTACCTCAAAACTCAATTCCATCCTTCGCATGTCCGCATAACTTTTCTGTCGGCTCTGAGCAACTTTCAAATTGTCATGAATCACCTTAATATTCTCTGCTGTCTCTTTGACAATCTCTGGGCCCAAAATCCTTTTGTCTCCAATCTCCTCCCAATGAATCGGCGACCTATACTTTCTCCCATACAATGCCTCAAAAGGTGCCATGTCGATACTAGCTTGGTAGCTGTTATTATAAGCGAATTCAGCTAGTGCCAGATAAGTATCCCAAGTTCCTTTCATCTCCAAAACAGAGGCCCTCAACATATCCTCAAGAATCTGAATGGTACGCTCAGATTAGCCATCTGTTTGGGAGTGATACGCAGTACTGAACTTCAATTTTGTCCCCAACTCCTTATGCAAGCTCTCCCAAAACCTCGAAACAAAACGTGGATCTCTATAAGACACAATAGAGGCAGGAACTCCATGATGCCTCACGATCTCATTTACATACAATTGAGCCAGCCTATCACGCGACTAGGTCATTCTGATCGCCAAGAAGTGGGCTGATTTCGTCAGCCGATCAACTATAACCCACACGGCGTCATGATTCCTAGGAGTTCTTGGCAAACCCGATACAAAGTCCATAGCAATATCCTCCCATTTCCAGCTCGGGATGGGCATTGGTTGTACAGTCCAAAAGGCTTCCTCCTTTCAACCTTCAGCTGCTGACATACCAGGCACTTCTCTATGTAAGCCATGATATCTCTCTTCATATTTCTCCACCAGAAGGTTTTCTTCAGATCCTGATACATTTTATTCGTCCCCGGCTAGATTGTGTACCGAGACCAGTGAGCCTCCTTCAAAATTTTCTCCTTCAACCCTTTATCATCCGGTATACATAATCGATCTCTAAACCTCAATACACCATCAGCCCGGATGTTAAAATCAGCTCGAGACTCTTTACTCAAATCACCAACAATATCCATGAGAAACGGATCATTCACCTACTTTTCTTTAACTTTACTAACTACCTCTGGTTGAATCTGAAAGTATGACAGGAGCATCCTATCACCTTTGGCATAGCGTTGGATATCGCACTGCTTCAAATAATCCAACATCTCCATCTGTTTGACCTGCAGGTGCGCTACATAACTCGATCAGTGACTCATTGCGTCCGCTACTGTATTGACTTTCCCTAGCTTGTACTATATCTCGCAATCATAATCTTTCAAAAAATCGAGCAATCTCCTTTGCCTCATGTTGAGTTCCTTTTGCGAAAACATGTACTTCAAACTTTTGTGGTCTGAATATACAAGGAACCTCTCACCATATAGATAATGTCTCCAAATTTTTAATGCAAAGACTACAGCAACAAGCTCGAGGTCATGAGTAGGGTAATTTCTCTCATGCACCTTCAATTGCCTAGATCCATATGCCACGACTTTACCGTGCTGCATCAACACACACCCTACACCTGCCTTAGAGGCGTCGCAATACACCTCAAAACCTCCTGAACCCTCCGAAATGATCAGCACCAGAGCGGTGGTCAAACGATCCTTCAGCTCCTGAAAACTTAGATCACACTCATTTGTCCACACAAACTTAGCCTCTTTCTTTAGCAACCGAATCAGAGGCATAACAATTTGTGAGAAATTCTCTACAAAAAGCCTGTAATATCCCGCCATACCCAGAAAGCTCCTAACCTTGGTCACAGAAGCCGGTCTGCTCCAATTTATAACAGCCTCTATTTTCTTGGGATCCACAGAAAAGCCATCAGCAGAAATCATATGCCCTAAAAACATCACCTTCTGAAGCCAGAACTCACACTTACTCAGCTTGGCATACAATTTTTCCTCGCGGAGTACTTGAAGTACATTTCTCAAATGAATTTTGTGCTCCTCATGATCCTTTGAATAAATCAATAGATCATCAATGAATACCACCACAAATTTATCTAAGTAAGGCCTAAAAATCCTATTCATCAGATCCATAAAAGCAGTTGAAGCATTTGTGAGACTGAAAGGCATAATAAGAAACTCATAGTGGCCATAACGTGTCTGAAAAGCTATTTTAGCCACATCCTCTGACTTGATCCTCAATTGGTAATAACCAAACCTCAAATCAATCTTTAAAAACACTCGAGATCCTTGCAACTGATCAAATAAATCATCAATGCGTGGTGGAGGGTATTTATTTTTAATCGTGATCTTATTCAACTCATGATAGTCAACACACAATCTCAAAGACCCATCTTTCTTCCTTACAAACAACACCGGTGCACCCCAAGGAAATACACTCGGTCTGATAAAATCCTTATCTAACAGTTCCTACAATTGCATGTGACGGAACGGATTTCTTTTTTTTTTACCTCAAAAGCTTCCGTCAAAACAACAATACCATTAACGGTCTAAAACATAAGGCAAGACTCCTACAGAAATTTTGGCAGAGTCTCCTTTGTAATAGGATGAAAAACTCAAAAATATAACCCTATATAATCATCCATAACAAGCACACAACTATCCATCATTCATAATTCCTACAACAAACATTCACAGGATCACATGTGCCATCCATGGCACAAATCCATAAAAATATTTACTACTCTAACAGTTTAATAACGAGATACCATCTAGGACCTGTACAGTAAATTCAGAGTATATAGCGGAAGTAAACTAAGAACCTGCAGAAGCATAGCATTTTCTCTTCTACTATCATACACATCATGAGCTTTCTATACAAAAATTGATATGTTCTAAGATATCAAATAACTATAAACTTTACTGATGCATGGTAAAACTGAAAACAATACTCTATACTGTTCACTGTCATCTTTTCACTATATACGATTCATTATCATCTTTTTATCAGATGATACTCTATCATCTTTTCACTGTATAATACATTTTCATCTCTTGTTGTGACATATCTTAACAATTTCAAACCCTACCAGTGTACCCTACTAGCGGAAGGGGAGAATGATCGAGGATAGATTGTATTCAGTCCACACAATCCAAGGCCTATTATGTCATATCATGTCATATATATCCCATCCCGAGGGATATCTATACTGTGTGCCATACGAAGGTCGGCCTATATCCCTCCTGGTTTAACGCCCTTGAGGACAGGCGGACCATGAATCGCTCCATGGACAGAACTATCCTCGATTACCACCGTAAGTTCTAAGGCCTCACCCGAGAACTTACCTGGACTGTAGTTAGTCTCGGGTCCCAAAATAACTGTAATAAAAATCATCTCTTTATCAAAAATCCCATTTTCGAAATCAAACTTTCACAACACAATTTCGGCACTTCTTTGAATCCACATGAAAATTTCGCCGGTATACGTTCGTTCATATTTTCGAAAAGAAATTATACTAAAAGTTGCACATCGATGTCAATTAACTTTCATATAACAGAAGCTATGGTTAAAACTCATCAAAACCTCTTCATTTTCGTACTTAGCGCTTCGCCAAAACCTTCGGACTCAAATCGATCACTAAACAAGTCTTATTTCATGAAATCAAAGCTATAAATCCAAATATATATACTCAATCATGCATTTAAACCATAAATCCCCAAAATTTCGAGTTAGGGTTTGGCCATGTTCTTTCAATGTCAAAATAAACACGTAACACATGCTCATGCATGAAATCGGAGCCAAATACTTCCATAAACATGAACAAACATAAAATCTAACTGATTAATCGAAGGAAACATGCTTCATTTACTCCAAACATACATTAACATCATTTTCGTCCACTTTAAAGCAAAATAAACGGTAAAAATAAAAAATAACGTCCGAGGTACACTTTCATTGCCGCGGGCTTTCACCTTTATAACTGACTCAAGGATGGATTCGGGCTCCCAGACCTCGTTCTCCCTTCTTCTCTCTCTAAGGTAGTCATTCTCTCTCTCTAAAAAATCCTAAACCCATGCAAAAATGAGAGGAGAGAAGTCAGATCACGTTTTTATACTACGCCTGCCGTTCGAGTGGAGCTCGAGCGGCCAGCGAGCAGAGGGCTTCGGGAACGCCACTGGTTTTTCTGCCTGATATGAGGGCTCGAGCGCACGGAGGGCGCTGGTCTAGCCCACGGCAAGCCTGCAGCAAGCCTACGTCGCGTTTTCGCCGTTCGAGACCCGTTTTGACCATTCTAACCCAATCTTTCACATCCTTGGACCTTATTTTTTATTATATAACCTTAATAAGTCATGATTATCACAATTTAAAACCCAAAATCTCGTCTACGAATTAACATTTCACCGCTTACAATTTCGATTTTCCGGTTTACTAATTCCGATTCTTTGAGCTTTCCAATCCATTTCTCCCGTACCTTTTAAACACAATTCACCTATTTTAACTTATCTACCTTTCAATTATCATATTCCGAAACTCGGGTCGTCACAATGTAACTTCAACTCCTTCAATTCAGCCGGAGCCATACGATAGGGGGTTTAGAAATTGGCCTAACACCAGGGACAATAACAATCTCAAACTCAATCTCCCGATGTGAAGGCAATCCAGGTAACTTCTCTGAAAATATATCCTCAAAGTCACAAACAATCAAGATGTCCTTAGCCAGCACACTATGACTTCCAGTAGTGCAGGCATATGCCAAGTAAGTTCTACATCCACTTCTCATCAAATGCTTAGTATGTAAACCAGAGATCAACACAGGCATCCCCTTTTTCTTAATGCCCTCAAAGAAAAAGGGCTCTATTCCAGGAATATTAAAACAAGCCCACTTCAAAAAATAGTCAATACTGGCATGGTATTTAGCCAGCCAGTCCATTCCTAACATCACGTCAAAATCACCTATGTTCAACTGTACTAAGTCCACAACCAAATGGTTCCTATTCATCTCAATTATACATTCCGGATACATAACATCCGTAATCATAGAAGATCCGGTGGGAGTACACACAGATAATTCACAATCCCAAATACACGGGGCAGATACAATACAGCATGCAAACTGAGAGGAAACAAAGGAATGGGTAGACCCCAAGTCAAATAATATTGATGCAGAAACTCCACAAATAGAAAGGGTACCTTCCACAACATTCGAAGATGCCTCCGGATCTTGAACAACCACTGCGAAGGCCTTTACCGAGACAGTAGGCTTCTTTCCTTCCAGCCTCGGAGGTAGCAGACAGTCCTTGATAATGTGTCCTTGTTGCCTACATCTGAAACATGCTCCCACATCTTACGGCATACTTGTCCCAGATGTTTTCTCCCATAGAAGATACAGTCATCAGCCGACGCTCTAGTACTGGTTACTAATTGGGCCGGTACAATATTCTTTCCCTTGTCAGCTGTCCTAGTCTTCTTGGATGGTCCAGAAGACCCCGCAGCTGATACGATACTTACTCTCGCTCGGCTGGCAGTCCTCTTTGCATAGAATCTCTGTGTCTCTGCCTCCTTCTCATAGATCACTGCTCTGCCTAGGATCTCGGTATAAGTTTGGAGCTTTAAAATAGACAACAACTTTCTAATATCATCCCATAGCCCTTGCAGGAACTTCTTCACTTTCCTCTGCTCATCCTCTACGTAGAAAGGTGCAAAACGGGACAGCTCGGTAAATTTGGCATCATACTCTTTGACCGTCATATTCCCTTGTCTCAATCTCATAAATTCTTACTCCTGATCTCGGAGATTGGATGGAAAGTACATTTTCAAAAATGCATCCTCAAACATCTCCCAGGTAATGGCTTCATTAGGCACTCCCATCGCCCTTTTCTGCATATCCCACCAACTATCAGCCTCACCTTTCAACTTGTACGTTGCAAAGGTGACCTTTTCTCTATTGGTACAGTTAAGCACAACGAATATCTACTTCATCCTTTTCAACCATGCGTCTGCTTCATCCGGATTGGGCTTTCCTAGGAAGCCCAGTGCTCAGTCAGCTATGAATCTATCATATGTCATGGGATCAAGAAGTGTCAGAGCTGGCTCGGGTGTAGGAATCAGAGCCATGTACTTTTGCTCGATAGATTCTACTACATTGGTCATCATCTCCAACAGACCAATATAAGCGGCCTCTCTATCATATGGCGTGCTAGCGCCCCCACAGTCATTCCTTCTACCTCTTCTACTTGCCATCCTATAATCAAGGTAAACACAAGGCTATAAGGACAAGGATCCAATGGAATGAGGAACAAACATTCAACAGTTTTAAGAAATTTTCAACCTATCCTAGGAACCAATCTCTTAAAGGTCCTAACTGTCTTAACTTTCTCTACTTATTCCTACAGAAATTCTATTCAGAGATTCAAACCTATGCTTCCACTTTTCTATCAATTAATTCTTAAGGCATCTCAATTCTCTGATATCAAATGTGACGGAACGAAATTTTTTTTTTCAAAAGCTTCTGTCAAGACAGGAATAGGATAACTTATAAGCACACAACTAATAATCATTCACAAGTCTTCTTACAACAAGCCTACACAGGATCACATGAGCCATCAATGGCATAAATCTACAAAAGCGTTAGCTACACTAATAGTTCAATAACGAGATGCCGTCTAGGACCTGTAAAGTATATCCAAGTTTAGAGAGAAAGTTACACTAATAACCTGTAGAAGTATAGTTTTTCCTTTTTACTATCTCATACATCATGCATTCTATACAAAATCTACATGTCCATGAACATCCATAAATACAAGATCAGTATACAAAATCGTATGATCAGACAAGTCTTTATGTCAACAGGTCCTCCCAAAAATAGCTCCAAATGCCATAGGTCCTCAAAAGTTTTTGAGAAATATTCTCTTGATCACTCTTTCTCGTCAGGCACTAACTCTACTGTCTCATCTGGGGGGAAAAATAATAATAAAATAGTGAGTCGGGGCCCAACAAGGTACATGCACATGAGCAGTAAAACAGTTATGCAGAACGGTCATGTAGCTATGTATAAACAGAACAGTTAATCAGAATATAATTTAGAAAATAGAGAAAACATACTTTAACGGTATTAAACTTCAGTATCTGAAATCAGTAGTCGGTAAACAGTCATCAGTAAACGTTAATTAGCAAACAGAAAATGGTAAGCAGTAATCGGTATTCAGTATTCGGTAAACTGTAAACAGTAATCGATACTCGGTAGACGGTAAACGGTAAACGGTATTTCATAATCGGTAATCGGTACAGTAAACGGTAACATAGCATTATCGATAACAGACCCTACCAATATACTCTACTAGCTGAGGGGGTGAATAATCGAGGATAGATTGCGTCCACTCCACATAATCCAAGGCTTGTAACTGTAATATCCCATCTGACGGGATCGGTATGGTATGCCACCCAAAGGTAGGCCAGTAACAGTAAATCCTCCTGACCGTAACGCCCCGAGGAATGGCGGACCACAAATAACTCCATGGACAGAATTATCCTCGATTACCACCGAAAAGTCCTAAGGCATGCCGGAGAACCTAACCGGACTGTAGTCCGTCTCAGGTCTTAAATAACAGTAATAGAAATAACCTCTTTATTAAAAACCCTCTTTCACAATCATAGTTTTACAATTTACTTTCAGTTAACTTCAGAATGTACAGTAACGGTCTAAAACTCCTTCAGTTTTGCTGAAACGATGCATAAAATTTTTATCGGTACAAGTCCCTGTAAATTTTCAGAAACAAATTATACAGGGAGCTTCTCTTCAATTTCAATTAACTTTTATATAACTGGAGCTTTGGTTAAAAATCACTAAAACCCCTTCATTTTCGTACTTAGCGCTTCGCCAAAGTCTTCGGACTCAAATCTATCTCTATACATGTACTTATTCGTGAAATAAATGCCATAAATTCATGCATATACATTAAATCATATAATTTATTCAAGCTTCACAATATTTTCGAGCTAGGGTTTCATCACATATTTTCGGAAGGAAATTGAACAACATTTACATACATGTACATAAAATCGAAGTCAAAACTTGTAATAAATATGGATAAACACAAAATCTAACCGAATAATTGAAGGAAACATGCTTCATTTACCTTAAACATGCATCAACATCATTTTAAAGCATCTTTATCAACTTTAAAGTAAGAAGAAATGGTAAAAACGAAAAACAGCGTCCGAAGTACACTTGCCTTGGCCCGATCTACCGTTATTTCTACCGGGAGTGGTTTGGAACAAGCGATTCTGCTCTTTCCCCTTCTGTTCTTCCTCTTCTTCGTTCGTGCCTCTTCTCTTTCTCTCCCACTTTCATTTTCTCCTTCTATTTATAAATAAACGAAATTAGAACGAGGGTAAATGTCAGGGCCGCGCTCGAGCGCGCCTCGAGCGCTCAGCGAGAGGGCCGTATTCTATTTTTTACGCTCGAGCGACCAGCGGGCGCACAGTGAGCGGGCTACATTCTGTTAAATAAGCTTGAGCGGCTAGCGGGCGCGCGACGTGTAGGGCAGCTACTGGATTTTACGCTTGCAGTAACGCCTCGAGTGCACAGCAGGCGCCACAAGGCTGCTTGCTGATCTCGGATATTTTTCTAACTTTTAACTTTCAAACATCATTTTTACTACACGTTTGGCCTCTTAATGATACTCATCATTCTAATTATTTTTAATTTTTATGTTTTGTGGCTCTAGGGCCTCACAGTAAGGGTGAGTGTACAGCTCAATAAGTGTAAATATACATCATTTCCCATGATAAATAACAATGAAAAATGATAACGGGACGGGGGTAATATGCATTTACGAATTTAAAAGGAAACGTAAGAGGAAAGGAACATTTGGGAACACAATAACATTAGACATATTCTTATGCACCTTTATTATTTCCATTAATCTTTGCGAATCAGGACCAGTAAGTCGTACTAACTAACGATGCGAGAGGATGGGAAAAGGATCATGATACTCCACATGATCTAAGGCCGTGAGGGCTTATTCTTAGACCCAGCTCGGGGGTCATCTACATACTAATGCCTGTAGACGGGCTTATAACGATAACGATAACACCCCATTTTCCTAGGGAACCAAGGCAATTCTCGTCCTTCCGGGGTAGTATCCGAAAGCGTGCCAGGGACATCACCCACTCACATAAGTGGCCAGAATACGTGGCCAAAGTATTCTTGGGGTTTTTACCATGAGGGATATGGCAAGCTAGAGAATACTACCCAATGAATATAAGTCCATGGTTCTAGTTTTAGGATTCTTTAATCTTTTGAGGGAGGATCCACCATTAATCTTTCGAGGGAGGATCCACCATTTTTTCATTCACATTATCTCCATCCAGGAGATCATCTCATACTTTGTATCTCCATCCAGGAGATTGTTTCATCCATATATCTCCATCCGGGATATTCATTTAATCATTTCATACATTGTGGATTTCCCCCAATTCCTTGTACAATTCTTTCATTCCTTTAATTTTAAATCTCTTAACAATTGGATTTGCATACAAGAGAATCATAATTCGTGAAAAAGAGAGAAACTTCTTACCACCAATGAATTATTGCTAGATACTAGAGCTCCGGACCATTTTTCCTTCAATTACAATTACAAACACATTTTCTAATCTTACAATTTCAAATGTACATTAGTCATAACTTTCATAACAATTGAATGAGGGTAAAATATGCAAATTGTCCATTTATTTCGTATGAACAGTAACAGGGTTCTTTAACGATTCCAAACGCCACGAACGGGTCAAATTTTATGAAATCGGGCGCCCGGTCGATATGTGTATATATTTAAGATGTGATGATTCACATGTTGAGGTCAATTTAACATAATATGGACGTAGAAGCATGCAAATTTATTTGTTCACCTCGGGTGAACAGTAACAGTGGGCTTTTAGAGCATCCGGACGCCGCGATTGGGCGATTCTTGTGAAATCGGATGCCCAGTCGATGTGTATACATATTTGAGATGTGGTGATTTATATTTTTGAGGTCAATTTAACTAAATACAGAGGAAAAAATAGTAATCCCGAATTTGGGCATGGGTTAGGGTTTGGCGGTACTCAACCGAATGAATTGAAGCCCGATTTGGACAATAAACTATATATTTCTTGAGCATTTATCATAGGGTACATATTTTCCATAATTTAGGCGGGTATCATGACGAAAATACCCGATAAAAAATGAGTAAAAATTCAGAGATAGTAAAAAGTGAGTATGAGAACAATTGCCTCGACGTGCTCTATGTTTTTTTCAACTAGCTCGGATTCAAAATCAGACCCAAAGAGCTTTGTTTGGCCGTTTCTCTCTCTTCTCCGTCCCTCTCTCCCTCTCTCTACTAGAACCTTCCTCCGAATTGTGTTTTTCATCCGGTGTAATGCTTGCCTGAAGCCCTCCCCCATCCCCACTTTTAAAAACTATTATTATTAT